>JAULBX010029488.1:0-189500 GCA_032358255.1 Heterotrichella gracilis
AAAGTGCGGTAAGCGGCACGACTGGTTGGCCACCATCTGCCACACTGGAAACAGTGTCAGTTAAGCCTTGGCTCTAGTACTGGGGTGAGGCATACCCAGACATGCTAACCTGGCTTCAAAGCTGGAAAGCAAATACTTACTTACTTAAGCCCTAGGATAGGGTGTGTAGGGTGTGCGTACCGGGAGAGCACCAACAGTTGTCGGGTCAAGTACGACCTGAGCGCGTGCGGCGATGGTTGACGCGTTGTTGGTTGCGTTGATGAGTGGGGTGAGGAGGTTGGTTGCCACAGTGGAAGGGGAGGAAAGGAGGGCCCAAGAAAAGGAGGTCAGGGGGCGGTTGCCTGCATTGGGAGGAGCGCGGAGGGGTCCAAATCAGTGGTTGAAATCGTGCAATGCACTGAGATTCAGAGACCCAATGGCACATATTAATTAAGCCAGCAGGCGCACTGCAGTGTATTTTCCCGCCCTAGAGCCTAGTCCAAAACCCTAAGGGACGGCCCACCAGCAGCCCTGTCGCATGCGTGTTTCTCACCTGAAGGGGGTGAGTTTGACCCATCGATGACAAAGGGGAGGGCAGCTGCGTTGGCGCATGGTGAGCCTATGGTGGGTGGTGCGTTGATGACCTCGGTAGGGGGCTGGGGGGAGGAGGGGGGCTGAAGGGGGCAGAGGGGGGTGAGGGAGGTGGGCAGGGACTGGAACAGGCTGGTAATTGTTGGGAAAATGCTGATCCATCCATACATGTTCAATCCACACAGGTCCGTTTTTCCCTTTATATTACCCATGTGAAAAACATGCAGTGTGATCTTAGGCATGTATACCATTCTCATGTAATATGCCAGATGGGGGATGAAACATCTGTTTGTACCCATCGCTGACTACCCACCACCGCTAGCACCATACCACCACCCACCTGCAGTGCAACGGTCCCATTCCCAAACGGCAGGCTGAACGCGTTGTCCATCAGCGCAGAATTGGGAACCACCGTCAGGTTGGCCCCCACGCCAATGGTTGCGCCCATCCCCAGGCGCACGTGCAGCAGCTTGGAGTTGGTGCTGTCGATGTATGCGTAGGAGAAAAGGCCCAGGAGGGACGTGGTGGCGGGGTTGAAGATGGAGCTGCAGGGGTAGGGAGGGGATCGTGGGACAGGCGGGCTACATACTGCTTTTTGACACCCCTCCCAAAGGTTTTGACACCAAATGCAAAAGCTTGGGCGTTTATTCTTCAGGCTTTACGCCCTAACCATAGCGAGATGATTAGTTTTCCCCCTTACCTTGTGTCCCCCGATGTGAGGTATGCTGGCTGGTCCAGGGTGAGCTGAACCTCCAGAGCATCATTGGACAGACGGGCAGACTGCACACGTGCACCGCTGGAGGGCTGCAGGGGGGGAAGATGGGGGGTAAGGGTTTAATTAACGGCAGACAATGGGAAGGGTTTAGGGTTCAGGGATCAGGGTCTAGGAATATGCCCACCACTAAGGGGGCAGAATATAAAGACAGGTTGTTGCACGATTAGGGCAATGGCAGCAGCTTGAATTGGCTCAAACCACTGAGACTGTGTTACAATGACAGCCGCGCAGCACATCAACACCTCAATCCTGTATGGAAGTTCCTCCCTTTGCACACACAATCCCACCCACCATCCTCTCACCTTGCAGAACCCTGCGCACTTCACTCAGCAGAACCCCAAATCCTAAAGCTCGCCTTGCAGAAAACCCTAAACCCTAAATCTCACCTTGCAGAACCCTGCGCAGGTCCCCGAGCTGATCACCCTGCAGAAGTCCAAACCATAAACCATAACCCTCGTCCTGCACAACCCTAAACCCTGGACCTCACCTTGCAGAACCCTGCGCAGGCCACCGAGCTGATCGCCCCAGTGGAGTTATCGCAGGCCAGCCTGAGGCAGCCCCCCTTGGATGCGCACACCTGCCCACCTGGGCAATCCCCCGCCACGTTGCAGGTGCCGGCACTGAAAGCGGTCATCCACACAGCCGCAGCCGCGCACCTGCACACAAAATAATGCATCTGTTTGAAAAAAAGATTTAATTTTTAAACAAGGTTTTGATTTTCGGGAAATTTAAATTTCAATCCTCAATTACTTTGCAGGTGCCGGCATTGAGAGCAGTCATCCACACAGCCGCTGCTGCGAACTTAGACAATTATGACATAAAGGATGGTAAATGGAGTTGAATAGTAAAATGATACAATTTTTGTTGGTAATCTACTGTGGAAACGCAGTGCCATGGCCAAACCTATGGTGGCTTCAAAAAGCCTTTAAGATGAGTGAACAAGGACGGTTATGTCCACTATGATTCCCATCATACCTTGACACGCACACCCCCCTGCATGACTTGACATCCTGTCCTGTGGCAGGGTCGCATGTTGTGGAGGTGATGGGGCAGGCTGACGCAGCATTGCATGTGGCGGAGCGGGGGCACTGGGTGTCTGAGGTGCAGGTGGCGTTCTGGGCCTGTGGAGTGGTGGGGAGTGGGCTGTGATAGAGATGGGGAGGGGAGGTGTGGGGTGGTATGGGGTGGTGGGGTTGAGGGCACTGTGTGTTGGATGTGCAAACATAGGGTTTCTTTTTAAAATTGTAAAGCTTTTTTTTTTTTTAATTGGTAAAGCTTTGCGTTTCCCTGATGTTCATCGTTTGCAATCCCCAAATTCTTTTTTATAAGGCGTCCCTACACCCATCACCAACACTGCACCAGATGTGTGGTGCCCCCTTTCCAAACAAGCCGTAGCCTCCTACCCACTCAACCCGCCCCCGTCTCACCCTTCACCTCACCGCTGGATCCTGGTGGTACCATCCACACCGCCCACCACCACACCACCCACCACAACTCACCGCCGGCGCCGGCGCACTCCCATTTGCCCGCAGCCCAGTCGCTGAGCACAGGTCCAGACCCCCTCCCTTCACACAGTCTCCATGGCATTGCCCCAGCGCCATGCATAGGGCAGCAGGGCGGCCCGCTATCGGTGGTGAAAGCGCCACCGCCTGCCTAGCTTTGAGGCAGATGGTGGGGTCATCGGATGCGGTGAGGCAGAAAGAGTAGATAGCCTGCGGGGGAGGTGGGGTTTGCGAGAGTGTGAGGATTGTGTGGTGTTGGACAGATTATGTACATGTCCTATATTTAGGTGTACTTTTTAGCTAATTACACAGCTACACAATTAGTACAATAATTGTAATTGAACGTGGTGTGATCAAAACAACCCATTCTCATCAGCCGAATTCCCCAAATATGCACAACCTCGCAAGCAACACGATGTAGTGTTTTATCGCACGGCAATTGTTTCCCCACCCCATCTGTCACCCCCCACACTCACATCAGCAGGATTGGTCCCATTCGCCAGCGCCCCCGGCAGCACCCCAGCCACAAACTGCCCCACCCCCTGCAAGCACCCCTTGCAGTCCCGGCACACATCCTGGCACTGCGTCTGGTATGCACACATGGGCACGCCCCGGCTGGTGGTGGTGGTGGAACACCCTAGAGGGTTTTGATCAAAGGCGTCGCAGGGAGAGGCGGTGGTGCGGCACACCCCAGGGTTGGTGGTGGCGGTGGTGGTGGTGGTGGAGGTGGGAGAGGGTGGGGACTGGGGGTTGGTGGGGGCGTCCCAAAAGCAGGCGCCGGTGCATTGGTCAACAATCCTGTGGAGGGTTTTGGGATGGGATTAAGGGTTTTAAATTGGACAATAGATGGTTATTTTTGTCCGTAAAGAGATGTGCATTAGTCAACGGTCCTGTGATGGGTTTTAGGATGGGATTAAGGGTTTTGGGGTGGGATTAAGGGTTTTGGATTGGACAGAAGGTGGTGGTTCAGATTGGGACGTCATGTGCACCTTTGCTTTGGTCTGGGAGTCAATTTGCTTGCATGCATCTTCACAAAATTCTTGCTTATCAAGATATGATTCTTTCTATGCAAACTATAGCAGTACTGCCAGGGAAACACACCCAAACACAATGAGATTTTTTGCCCCCCAGTCACCCGCCTACACCACCCTACTCAACCACCTCAACCCACCTGCTGTTGCACTCATCCACCACCGTGGAGCACCAGCCCCCCACGCCACACCCAGTCACGTTGCGACAGGCGTCCATCCCACGAATGGGGCAGCACTTGTCATCTGAGGGGCACCCAGATTTGGAGCAGCGGGGCGCCACCTGGCAGCGCGGGTTGGCCGCGCATGCGTCTGGCTTGTTGGCATTGTCGTTGCAAGGGTCGCGCACAGAGGAGCAGAAACCGCCATCCTGGCCTGCGGGGAAATGGAATAACAGCATTGGGCATGGGAGAAAGTGAATTATATTCATAATTTGCCTCATCATGGAGACACCAAAACCCCCCCACTGATTGTGATTTCCATTGTAAATGCACAGAACTTTGTAAGAGCAACCTCAAATTTGAAATAAATTTCTACTATCACTACAAAGGGCTTTGAGCACATTTCAGCAGAGGTGCCCATTTTCTGCCTGCAGGATGTATGCAGAAAACCTATGTAAATGTTCAAAATTCCACCAAAACTACTGCACCCCACCTGCATTTGCATCGGCCCGCCACACGCACGCGCTCGCCACCGACCCCTGGCAGGAAGCACCGCTGTAGAAGGTGTTGCAGGGGTCGGCCTTGGAGATGCACTGCTGGTCAAAGGCGCACCCCCCACCCCCCTGGGTTGACCTGGCTACGCATTGCTGTGTGGCGTTGGGGGCCAGGAGGGAGGCGGGGGGGAGGCAGCAGGGGTCGGAGGGGTCCCAGCACCGGAGGGTGTTGTCCACTTGGCACACCTGGGGGTGAGGTGCGTGTTGGTGTGTGTGTTTTTGGGGGCAAGGGAAGGGCAATGGGGAACATTGGCACTGCTTTCCACCAGTCCTGCCCTCTCAAAACCCCGGGCAAGGGTAGCGAAAGTTAGGCTTTTGCTACCCTAACCCCGGGCAAGCCTAACTTAAGGGCAGTGAAAAACCCTAGCAGTGGGCACCTTTTGGCTGCGCATCCAATTCCATTTCCAATCCGTCTCACAACCCTTCCAAAACCCCTCCCAAACTCACTTAAACCCTAGCCAAACGTGATGATAAAACCCTAGCCAAAACCGCACCTTTTGGCTAGCGCACATGGGCAGCCCAGTCCCCAAATCGGTAGCTGATGCACAGCCCGCGTAATTATACAGTGCCCCCAACCCCATTCCAAAACCCGTCCCAAAACTGTCACAAAACCCCTCACAACCCCACCAAAACCCTAGCCAAAGGTGATGATAAAACCCTAGCCAAACCCACCTTCTGGCTGGCGCACATTGGCAACCCAGTCCCTGAGTCGGTAGCCGATGCACAGCCCGCATCACCATACAGCGCCCCCAGGATGCGGCAGGTGTCGTGGCCCGTGCGGTTGTAGCAAAACCCTCCAAAGGGTGCTCCAGGGTTGGACGGGGCTGGGGACCAGTAGCATCCCGGCAGCTGGAGGCATAAATCTGATCCACCGTAGTTGGTGGAGTTGGCGCATCGGTCGGAGGAGAGGTAGCAGTTGGTCTGCGAGTGAGGGGATGGAAGTACAATTTGTGGGATTTTTGCAAGTCCTGAACCCTACATCCTACAGAGAAGATGAGTTTTCCAGCGTTGCATTACATATGGATTGAAATTTTGCATTAATAAAAAGCACATAAGAAAAGACTGACGTAGCACAAACATGTGACGAAACATCACAGCCCAGCCCACTTCCAGAGTAAGCTACCTGCGGTGCGCATCCCGGAATTGCGCTGCACTGCTGTCCTGCGGGTGTGAGTCCCTTGAGGCCAAGCTGCTGGTGCAGGGGGGAGGAGGAGGGGAGGGGGGAGCAGCAGGGGGAGGTGGAGGGGTCACACCCGTAGCGCCAGGAGATCTGGGAGCTGCGATGGGGGATGGGGGGTGGTAAGGGAAGGTTAAGGTTAGGGTTTGGGGTTTGGGCCCATAGCGCCAGGCAATCTGGGAGCTGCGGTGGGGGGGAAGGGAGGGTGAGGGAAGGGTGAGGGTAGGTTTAAGGTTTACGCAGGAGCGTAAGGTGATCTGGGAGCTGCTGTTGGGGGTGAGGGAGGGTGAAAGGGGTGACGGTGTTAGGGTTTAGGGTTTAGCTTAAGGGTTTAAGTGGTGAGGGGGAATATCATGACTAAACACCCCCTCTGTTTGTTGTGGATGTGAATGTGGAATATACACAAGCAGGGTCATTAGCATCACTCAGAACAAGCAGCCCCATCTACTACTTCTGCTACCCACTTACCCATTGTCGTTCCCTGGCCCGCCATTCACGGTCGTGCAGAAATCAAACAGGCTGTCCTGTGTGGGTGCCTGTGCCCCCACCCTCACCAGCTGCTGGTACAGGTAGAGGGCTAAGCCACAGGTGGAACAGTCAGGGGGGGTGCCGGAGGGGGTGCCGGAGGGTGGGGAGTCGCACAGGGGGGTGGCGGCGGAGTTGCGGGCCTGGCAGAAGGCTGCGGGGTTGGGGGGTGGGGGAGCGGTGAGATATAGATGAGGGATTCGGATGAATGTCTCAAGGTTGAAACATCCAATTGTTCAAAAGCAAATGCAAAAACGGGGTATAAAGGTCCTCATACTTTACAGGATGATAATGATACTCAGTAGTAAATAAAAGCAGTGGCAGACAAATCACCATTGCAAACCCCAATATGCGAACAAAATGGGCTGCTGCTGACCTAATTGCATTATACACCCAACAATTGTCCACCTAAAACAGACACACAGCACGCACGCCTATCCCCCACACGCCCTATTCCCACCATCCACACACCCACCACCCACCACCCACCTGTCGTGTTGGCCGCCGCAAGCACCTGTGTGGCATTGAGCCCCTGTCCGATGGCTGTGCATGTGGTGGCGGTGTTGGTCAGGGACTGGAGGAGAGGGGTGCACGAGGAAACGCTGCTGGCGCTGGCGCCACCTGTGGGGAGGTGGGATTCCAAGGTTTAGGGCTCTGGGTTTGGGGTTTTAGGGTGTAAGGTTTAGGCCGCACGAGGAAACACTGCTGGCGCTGGCGTCACCTGAGGTGGTGTTCGGGGTGGGGGGTCAGGGTGGGGTCAGGAGTGGGTACTGCCTGTGGTTCATTGGGGGTTGTATTCGTGCACAGGCGCATACCCACAATCTTCTCATGCGTGCTGTAACAAACACCCACCACCACCACCACCCACTTCTAGTGTCATAGGACCTCAGGTAAGAAATGACACTCTTGCAGTACCCACACATCCTACCCATTGTGCTGTCCTTATCAACCAAAGTCCTACCACCACCAATCCCCCACCAACCCCCACCACACCCACCACCACCCACCTCTAGTATCATAGGACCTCAGGTAGTCAGACATGACCCTCTGGCAGTACCCACACACCCGCCCCACATCCGCTGGGCCGCTGCACATGCCCATCACATCGCGGCAGGCAGACAGGGGTAGGGTTTTGAGGACGCCCCCAGACCCTATTAGGGTAAGCAGGGTGCGGCACTTGCTGCGCGCGGCGAGGGTTTGCTGGCAGTAGGTGTCGTTGGGGGAGCACTGGATTTTCTGCAGGGGTGGGAGCGATGGGGTCGGGGTGTGAGAGGAGGTGTTGACGATGTGAAAAAGGGGCCAATTCCAGTTAGGTGCTACCAGCTTAAGGGATAGTGAACACAATGCTTTTGGATCCAGATCGAGCTTTTGAAGCGGGCAAGGACCTAGTTAAAGATGTACAATAGCATACTTGCAAGGTATTAAAGGTGGCATTCCCTTCTCCAGAACCCTAGCACTTAAAGGCGGCCTTGCCACCCCTCACCCCATCCACACACCACACACACATCCAGCACCCACCCCGCCCTTGCCCCCCTCCCCACCACCAGCACCACCACCACCGCCACCCACCCCTGTGTTGCAGCTGACTCCCCAGTTGCAGTATCCCCTGCCCCTACATGTAGTCGAGCTGTTCCACAGATTGTAACACTCCTGGTAGGCGCGGTGGGAGCAGTAGCCAGGGCCAGGGGAGGAGGGGGGGTACATTCCCATGCCATTTGATGCCGGGGACACATTTCCTGGGGGCCCTGACATGTTGCCTTGCATGGGGGTGTAATTGTTTCCAGGGGCGGGGGGTCCGGAGAAATTGAAGTATTGGGATTGGGATGGCGGTCCCCAGAAGATGCTCCATCCCGGGGAGAGGTTGGAGATGGAGGGGATGTAGAAACTTCCGGTGGAGTTTCCGGTGGAGTTGCCGTTGTTGGGGTTGTTATTGCTTTGGGAGCTCACATATGCGCAGGCGTTGTATGCCTCAAGGGGGGTGGTGGCGTTGGCCAGGATGGCTACAGAAGGGGGTGGCAAGGGGGTTAAAAGGGTTGGTAAAGAGACCACGCAGGGGAGAAATTGAAATGGCTTAGTTAGTAACATGCATTCCAGCAACACAGCTAGATCAGCCAGATTAGGGTTCATAATCTAGGATTTACTTGTATGCTGACCCCTGTAAGCGGTCCTTGCACTCAGTGGGCATTCAGCCGGCCAGGGTTTAGGGTTTAGGGTTTAGGATTTAGGGTTTACTTACTTGCCGCCCCCTGCATGCAGTCCCAGCACCCAGTGGCGTTCAGCTGGCCGGGGGAGCACAGGCAAACCACCTCGCACACCCTGCGCCAGGAAATGAAAAATTGTGAGCAAGTAAGTGAAATAATGGCTGAGGCGCCAGGAGGACTTCATACATCACAAGCAAATATTAGTAAGTGACATATTGTAGTCCTCCTGGGGGCGCATCCTTAAGGTTTGCACAAGGAGACAGCAAGAGCCAATTTCCATGGCCCTTCTACAATACAATTCTAACCAATGAACCGTTTTATTAGCATTAATTTTCACCTGGTTGCGTTATTTTTTGTGAGCAGCTTGGGCTGTGCGGTGACCAGGCCTTGCACTCGCATGCACCTGATGCCCCCTTCAGGCACAGCTCATACCCCCCGGGTATCCACGTACTATAAATACGAAATTGTTATTGCATTGACCACTTTATTCAAATTTGCGCACCTTGTTGCGTACTTGTTAGTCAGCAGCTGGGACTGTGCGGTGACCAGATCCTGCACTTGCAGGCACCTGGTGCTTCCCCTCAGGCACAGCTCAAACACCTCCCGGCACAGGCCAAACCCTTCCATGGGCCTCCCAAAATACACACTCAACTCGAATTCCCAATTTACACATTTATTTTCGCACCTTGTTGCGTTCTTGTTAGTCAGCAGCTGGGGCTGTGCGGTGACCAAGTCTTGCACTTGCAGGCACCTGATATTACCCCTCAGGCACAGCTCGTATACCTCCCTGGGAGCTGTTGCGTTGCGCAGCACCTGGCCCGCCCCATCCATGCAGTTGGCGCAGGCGGTGGTGTTGGTGGGGGGGTAGGGGCACAGGCTGAGGGCGGCGCACAGCCTGCGGGTGGTGGTGGTGGTGGTGGTGGTTGGGATGGTGGGTGGAGAAGGAGAGAATGAATCTCACCCATGTTGGTGTGAGCATGCTGTGGTTGTGCATATCCCAGGCATATTGCATCTTTCCCGAGTGATATGCATGTAGAGCATCAAATCAACCCTTGTTAGGGTTTCTCCTACCTGCAGCTGTTCCTGACTGGTAGGGTTGGGTGGCTGACAGAAAAACATAGGCTAGGCAACACGTAATTACACAACTCATGTAGCATTGACATACAGCTGTTTCCCTTTCCGTGTGTCCTTTTCTGTCTCCAGCTTGGATAATTAATATCATGTCCTTTGTCATATCCACAACCATGGACCTGCATGCAATATTCATCCCCCCCTCACCTTGCGCTGTCCTTGGCCTGCAGTATGGTGGCGTTGGCGGCAACGGTTGCATTAGCCAGTGCACACAGCTTCTTCTGATCCAGGTAGGTGGCGCCACCCAGCGGGGGCACGCGCTGTTCCACGCATGCCTGGACCAGGGACTGAGCGCTGCCATTTGCCAGGCGGAGGGCGTCTGCAGTGGGAGGAGGGGTGATTTAAAGGTTCTAGGTTTTGAATTTTAGGTTTTTTGGGTTTTTGCTTTATGACGGCGAAGTGCGTCTGTGGACAGGGGTAGGAAAATCACTCCTCAACAACTGCTCCTGTAGGCCACAAGTGCATGGTCTATGCATTTGCCATTGTTGGATGCTTCTTGTCTGGGGCATCGAATGGATGTACCTGCATCAGGGTTGTTAGGGCTATGCTAGGGTTTTGACAGTTTCTTTGGGGCTCGTACCGTTGGCTCCCCTGATGCAGTCGTCGCATTCGGGGGGGTGCCAATCGCTGCTCCTCCACACCCACGCTGGGTCCCCCACCGAAACGCCGCCGTAGATGGTGGTGCCATTTAGGCCCCCGGTTGCGCGCAGGGCCACATTCCCCACAATGCTGCTGCTCCCGGCAAGGGTGGCGCTGACGGATTTGGCCCCGTTGGTGGGCAGGAATACTGTACCCCCCAGAGTGACATTTCCCCAGCGGGATGTGTTCCCCGCAAGGGTGATGCTTAGGGTGCGGTTAGGGTTTATGCTGACCCTGCCGGTGGCGGAAATGTTGCCCCAGGGAGTGGCATTGCCCCACACTGACACATTCGCCACCAGGGCCCCATTTGCCAGGCTGACATTTCCGGCCAATTTGACCCCTCCCCAGGAGGTGTTGTTCCCGGAAATGTTAAAATCCCCAGCCAGCACCACCCCGACTACGGAAATATTGCCCCTGAGGGTCACATTTCCTATGAAGGTCGAGTTTCCAAACATTACACCCCCTGCAAGGGTGATGGACCCCCGCAATGCGGTGGGGCCCGTCACATTGCCGCTGCCAAAGAATGTGCCCTCCCCGCGCAGGGTGGGAGGAGCGGTGGAATTTGCGGGTGGCGAGGGGGGCCGGGCCAGCCACGCAGCTTGGCACACCCCTGCTGCCAGGCACAGCCTGCACCAGGGATGGGGAGTGGGTTGAGGAATTATAAATTATGCTGTAGGGTTTGGATGTGGTTACACCAATTGTGAGTGGTCCCAAAGGAGTACATGATTAGGGCCGTGCCTTCCTTGGTATCATTCATTCCATAAAGACAGGCTGCAAAGTCCTCTGCACCCTAAACACAGGACAGGCTGCACAGTCTTGAAAATTTCCAACATTTACATTTAGGCAGTTTCTTCGTACCCCCAAGCCCGCCACTTACGCTGCCCCATCTTTTGTGCTCACTATCCAAGGCGCCGCCACAATACTTGCGTTCACCACCCCACACACAGTCTGGTTCCAGTCGCCCCTCCCCCCCTGTGATGGGTCCATGTAGGGGGTGTAAGGGGTGGTGGGCAGGCGGGGGGCGCCTGTGCCGGCGCTGAGGCACCACCACAGGAAATCATCGGGGGTGATGATGGTGGGGCTGAGCAGGGCATCTGGAGAGTGGGGAGGAGGGGGAAAGGGTTCAAGGTGAGGGTTCAAGGTGAGGAAGGCATCTCAGGGTGCGAAATAGGTCCAGGTCAGTGCCATGGCCACAGTTGGTAGGTGGGGAGATGAGGGGTGAGAGAGGTACCTTTCTTCATCTCATTCTTATTAATTACAATTCATAGCATTCATCATGTGCCCCACCTTTGGCGCCAGCAGTGCATCGAGTGCACGTGGCGTTGCCTGATGCAGCGTTGGCGGAGGAGTTGGTGGTGGGGCACAGGGACATGTTGAAGCACAGCCTGGGAGAGAAGGGGAGCGGGAGGCTGGTCGGGCACAGCAAGGAACCCACGGGTGCCGCAAGGGCAATCACAAAAGATAAGAACAGATCATTCGCTTTAAAAATAGCTGTGTGAGATAGGGGTGGGGGAGAAGGAGGCAAGCGTAGGTGGCAACACGTATGCCTACGTGTTGCCCCCGGGAAGGTGGGAGTACAATAGGGGTACTATTACCCCCATAACCCCTACATCGTAAACCTAGTTAAGTCCACAGGAATTGTTGTAAAACCATTGTCAGGGCAAACCTGAGACCCCTATAACCTGGCAATGACCCTACCTCCCATACATCCTGGTATAAACCTTTGGTGCAAGTTCTGGTATCAACCCTGGTATGCATCAACAATTTTGTAAAAGCATTGTAGGTTACTGCCCAAGCTGCCCTGCCCTCACCTATCCGGAGTGTCTGCCGCAGTCCGGCTAGAGTTAGTCCACAGGGACCCATTGTTGACCAAAAGCATGCCGTAGGCCCGGTAGCAAAGGCCGCTGGCATTGTAGTTGGGGTAAAACCCTGCGTTAGGGTCCACATACCCCCAGGATGGGCCAGGGGTGTAGTAGGATTGGGAGATGGCGGGGTAGGCTGTGCCGTAGAAGACGCTGTAGCCCGGGGTGGGCCATGAGGAGGGGGGGGAGGGGGGGGCGGATGCGATGCAGCCGCTGTATGCTGCTGCGGGGGTGGTGGCGTTGGCCAGGAAGCCTGCAATGGGGGAATTTTACATCGGCTAGTGGAGCGTAATGTAAAACGGGCTGATTCAGTGTCAAGGCTTGCAACTGGAGTGGGTGGTATGGAAGGGGGGGTGTGGCGTGTGACCAATACTTTTGGCACAGCACCAATGACAATTGTTTTTACATTTTATGGGAATGCAGGCAGGGGGGGATTATACTACATCTCAGGTATTTGAAAGTCCCTCTGGCGCGGGGATGCAGTAACATCAACAGTACAAAAGGATTCCAAGTCTGTCCAGCACTCTCACCTGTCGCAGCTGAAATGCATGTCTGGCACTGGCTGCTGCTGGTGGAGTTGCATGCGCCAATGCCCTGGCACAGCCTGCAGGAGGTGATGGAAGAGGGGGGATAAGCACCTGAGTTAATGGCAGGGGGCTGCCCAAGCTTAGGGTGCGGTAGCTTGATGTAAACCCTGAACCCTAAGGGTGATGTGGCACAGCCTGTAGGAGGGGGTGAGCACTGGTGAGTGGACGGCAGGGAGCTGCGTCATTAGGTCTAGGGTTTAGGATAAGAGCAAGGGTAATGTGGCTGTACCTCTGTACGCGCAACTGGCAACACATGTGTATATTATATGTGCGTATATTATATGTGTGTATACCGCACAGGCGCAGCCAGGTGTCCATCCCAAGTGCAGCCACCCCAGTGCTTGCAAGACTGGTCTGGTTGCAGAGCACGAGCAACTTGCACGGAGCAACAATAACACCACCACACCACCATCACCACCACCACCACCACCACGCACCGTGTAGCGTTCTTTGACACCAGGGTTGAGTTATCCCTGATCAGCAGCGCATAGGTCTGATTGCACAGATTGGACCAGGCAGGGTCGAAACCCACTCCTGGCCCAGGGGGGGCAGGTGGGGTGGCGCCGGTGGGGGCTGGTGGGGTGGGAGCTGGTGCGCCGGTGGACAGGCATGCGTAGGTGAAGTCGTCCAAGGTGCGGCTGCGGTTGACGATACCTGTGGAGGACGGGGCATGGGGTAGGACGGTTGAGTATATCTGTGTGGGGGTGATAGATGCTCTACAATGGCAACGGTGCCACCTGTGATAAGATAGTATATTCCCATTATCTGATTCACCGTTGACAATGTGGATGGAATTTGTTGAGGTCAGGTATCCTTCCTGCCACTCCTTATACGCAGGTGCTGCTGGTGTGGATCTAAGGTGTGAATATGGTCGTGCTAGGGTCATTTGCAACGGATGGGTTTATCATGTTGATTACCTGCCACGCCCTGCATACAAATTCCGCAGAACTGGGTGAGGCTGGTTCCATTGCTGGAGGGGACGCCGGCGGTGCCATTGCCTGTGTTGCTGGTGGGAGGCCCAGGGGGTGCGCCGGCAGTGGTGTTTGAGGTGGCGTTGGTGGGGATTGAGCACAGGCCCATGAACATGCACAGCCTGCATTTGGGGACCAGGGGTGGAGTGGGGACAAGCGAGTACAAGAACCTGGGATGCATAATGGCATCCGCGTGACAATAGCATCTACTAGCATGATGCGCCGTGGCAATCTTTGCATGCTGCCGCATTGTACCTTTATTTTACAACAAGCATTAGTCAACCCAATTCCATACATGTGGCGCAGTGTAAGCCCTAGGGTGTAGGGTGTAGGGTGTAGGGTTCACCTGCCGGCAATGACACGATGGAGCTGCCTGCCGCCATCATCCCCATGCCAACCAGCACATCGTAACCCTAGGGTCTACAATGTTCAAGGGTTTTATAGGGTTTAGGATATTCACCTGCCGGCATCCTGGCGAGAGAGAATAGAGCTGTCTGCCGCCATCGCACCCCTGGCCCTCCAGCACTCCCCCGTTGCATTCACCGGCGGCCACCCCCCTGACCCAGCCGGGGTGGTACCCCCCATGCTGTTGCTGGGACTGGAGGGGGCAGGGGATGTGGCCCACCCGCACCCGTTGGCTGTCACGCAGCTGGATTGGTTGGAGAATTGCCAGCATGCCGCCGCCTGGGTGGCCGCGGCGTTGGGCTGGCAGGTTTGGCTCCAGCTGTGGGTGGGGGGTGGGGGGTGGGGGGTGGGGGTTGAGGATGTGGGGTGGGGTTGGATGCGTGGATACGACGGTCACACAATGCAACACTTTGGGCCCCTCCCTTTAACGGAGCATGTCACCTTGTCCAAAGACGAGTAATTCTACATAATTAGGGAGCTACAAGCCCTAGGTTTCATCTTGTGCCATACACATGCATGTAGATCGAAGGACCTTATGGTGTAGTATGCAGGACTCACAAGCAGTAGGTGTCATCCATCCCCGTGTCTGCCTCGCAAACCGGCTGGCTGCTGATGCGGCGGCAGCAGGGGTCTGCGGCGGCGCATACTGGCGGCGGGGAGGGAGTGGCGGCGCTGCCGGTGGCGCTGGCTGCGGGTTGGGGTGGGAAGCTGGGGGTTGAGGGCGAGGTGGCGTTGGGGCTGGGGCTGAAGGTGGTGTTTGTTCCATTGCCACCGAGCTTTGGTGGTGATGGCGGTGGGTTTGGGACGGGACCACCTGTTATCACTTGTGCTGCAGCCAGGGTAGAAGGTTGTTTGGATTCGGCATCGTATCCTGTGTTGTGATATCCAAGCAGCACACCATAGGAATGTGTGAACACGTGCACCGCATGCACAACCTGGCCCATCAGTGGCATGACAAACACCAAGCTGGGAATAGCGTCTCAACTGTCGAATCACACAGATGGACACTCAATTATGGTGCACAAAGTGCTAATAGATGACGCTGTTGCGTGGATGGTGCCAAGGTATATAGCAAGATGGGGCGCACTGATGAATATTCGGCAGACGCTTGGCATGCCCCGTACATGCCGCCGAGCCCGCGCTCTAAACCGTTAATTACAACGTCCGACGGACGATGGGAGTGTGGTGGTATGAATTCATTACCTGGTGGGGACTGTGTTGCTTGACCGTGACCGTTGGGCACCAAAAACACCACCACCTGCAGCACAACACAAAACCGCCTCCTGGTAATTCGTCCAATTGATCGTTGGCGATGCGGGGCGGCCAAGCATAGCTAGAGGCGTAATAGCCCGATTATCATGCGCGTAGTGAAACCTCAGACAGTTTGAAAACGCACCAGTAGGCAGCTCGCTGCTCTGGTGGCTAACCGAGCCGCCATGCTCGCGGGATCGTGCATGCGGGGCTTCCCCCGTTTGCACCTCTTCATCATCGAAAATTGACGCAACTCAAGGCGAACACACGGCTATTATATCATGCCGTGGTAAGTATGCAGGTTTGAATCACTTTACGGGCGTTGTTGTTGTAGAACTTTGAGTCATCTGGTACCATTGCTTCTAAGGTCATGTAGCCCCATTCCAGGGTGGATGGACATAGAAGGGGGGGAAACCAATACAAAGTGGAGGGTGAAACAGCATCACTGAAAGAGTTGACTGGAATTGAGAGGGATCACTGTCAACAATAAGGCTATTAATAGGCTTGTCCATCAAAGGATATTGCACTGTTGCAAGCTGTGCACATGCGGTGTTGAAGCAGGGGTTCATGTCTGTGTGTCTGTGATGGGGCAAACCTCGGCTACCCAACAACATAGTTGAAGGACAGCGGCACACAGGCAAGGCAAAGCAGTTGGAAGCACGACCAGCAGCAATCGTAGCAACTTGTGTTCTGTTACAGCGACTGCCCATAGCAAAGGGCAATGACTCCTGAGAGAGAGCTGAAGCCGTGCGCCGCTGGCTGTGGAACGTCACTAACAATACCAGTAGCTGGCCCAAAGCACAGGACGCAACTTCTTGGAACACTATGACCATATGGTATATAAATTTACCCCACTGGTAGCTCACTGAAAAGTTGGACACTGCATACACGTCATCCTGTCAGTGTCAGTCTAAAAACAACAACTCTCGAAAACGCACCGCACAGGTTCCGCACCCCTACAAGTGTCTACAAGTACAACCAGTTTCAGCCTACCAAGAGGGCCCAAAACAAGTACACCCAAAAAATGAAGTACAGTAGAATGCAGGGGACCACAATTCTAAATGATGGAAAAAGAAACGCAGTGCTGCAGGCAGGAGGTCAAATTGACCCAGCAAGAAACCCTAAACCCTCAACCCAGCAAAGTAGGCAACAGCCCTGTCAGTGGGGATATCTGCAACTGCGAGGCCGAGGATACAAGGAGCTACAAAAGTACGTAGTGGGTTGTCTGCAGCTTCACCCAGCTTCTATGCTACACGCGTATGGCACAGTTTGTACACTCTACAGTGGCACCATGGGATCCGCCTGGTACTGCCCCACAAAATCCTCGGTGCTAACATACAAGTACCAGCAGGCAACCAGTAATTCCAGTGCATATTGCTACAAAGAGTTGGTTGCCTTTATCAAATGGAAAAGAAAATTTAATACTGTGGCTTGAGTGCCACAGCCCCGGTCTCAAAAAATCGGAAGGGATGCGTGTACTCGAGCAAATGCATGCAACAGTGCGAACAAAAGCCGGGTAGTTCATCTACAAACGCGCAACATGCGCTGATTGATTACTGCGCATAACCAATTGAAAGGGTTGGCGCTACAGCTACCCCGCCACCTGGACCCCAAGACAACGCTCTCCTGGCTACATGCGTCCCTTCCTGTCCTACATCTACGCCCACTCAGGCGCACTCCAGCGCTGGTTCACACCACCAGTGTCAGCTTGTCGCAATTGTCTCCCACCAGGATCTCTGTGAACCAGTAGCGACCATAATGCCCCCCAGCTGCTGCACTGACTGACTACCGCTGTGTGGTCCAGCTGTGCGCAGTCAGCTGCATGCCCTGGCGCCGCAGCTATCGCCTGCCCTCTCCCACTCGGCATTCTATCCATGACCCAGGGTGCTGCCTCCAGCATTGGTTCACACCACCAGTGTCAGCTTGTCGCACTTGTCTGCCACCAGGCTTTGTGTGAACCAGTAGCCGTCGTAGTGGCCCCCCAGCTGCTGCACTGACTGACTACCAAAGCTGTACAAAGTCAGTTGCACGCCCTGGCGCCGCTGCTACCGCCTGCTCCTCTCCCACTCAGCACTCTGTCCATGACCTAGGGTGCTGCCCTCCAGCGCTGGTTCACACCACCAGTGTCAGCTTGTCGCAGTTGTCTGCCACCAGGGTCTCTGTGAACCAGTAGCCGTCGTAGTGCCCCCCCAGGCGCTGCACCATTGTGAACTCAAACACGCCCTCGCCGCCCGCCTTGCTGCCCACGAGCACCCGCTGCTTCCACACAAAGTCAGACACCTGCACCGCAGCTGTGGGGTCAGACAGGATGCAATGATGTAGTGCGTAGTTTACCCTCAGAGGCGACCCCTGTCTCCAGTCCATTGCGTGCTAGTGCCTTTATGAGACATGATACTTTTGGACAATGATCTAACCTTCTTGCGTCATACGGAGATAGAGTAGCGAATCAAAGTACTCCCATATGTGGTGACGCAAGGTATGGAAACCCTAAACCCTACACCCCGGTCGTCAGCCGAGGGCAACGTCTAGTTGGCAAGTCCGTGTCCCCACAAGCTGCTTGGCAAAGCCAAACTAAAGGCATGATGCGCTAGGTAAGGGAAGAGGCCTCCAAGACCGCTGTTGAGGTATTTCTGTGCATGAGCCATGGGCAAGTGACCCCCTCAGTGGTGTTACATGCCTCTTTACGTGAGCAAAGTGAGTGTAACTGGTGGTGAACACGTACCTCTAGGGAACTCAGGTATTCGTATTCGGTGTGGCTGAGCAGTGGGCGGTAGCAGGGAGTGTGCAAGACTCGCCGAAACCGTTCAAACTGGCCCAAGTCAAAACTTCGCCTGCAAATAAGCAAAAAAGACAATTGGTATTCCACTCATTCTACGAGTCCGCTTAGGAAGATATGATTGTATAAATATGGGGAACTGACCCTCCAGGTCCGAGGGAATCACCAAGAGAGCTGGAGCAAAAACTGATATGCATGCATTGTGCCCCTACCCAAAGTAAAACGACCTCTTGAAGGGGTCGAGGTTTGCGAATCGGTAGAGCACCTCGATGCCGTGGTCGTAATATGGTCTGTCGTTCTGGTGGACGGCCTGCACAACCGAAGGCGTGTAAAGTTGCTGTTCTATTAATGAGCCCTTATTTCAAAATGGCATGCACACTGTCGTGTTCACCTGCAGCTGCATGCGGACTGCGTCCTCCTTGGACAGGTTGAAACAGGGTCCCAACGTCCAATCCTGTCGCTGCTTGGGTTGCGGGAGGGGGATGAACTCGCTGCCTTCACTGTACGAAGCAATGACAGGTCTTCGCCCAATCCTAACATGGCCGCGCCGCGTCAAAGTTTGCGGTATGTGTAACAGGCCACTGGGACCGCAGCGACCAGAGCAGCTGCGCATAGCCAGGTCCATATGGAGGCCAGCCTTGTATCAGGGTGCAACCAATTGAGGTTGTTGGCTGTTGGCGATGGCCCTGCCCAGATGCCTCGATGGGCGACAGAGTGCTGGAGTTTGGATTCAAGAGAGTTTACGGACACGGCGCGGCGTGGGCTGCACACCTGGGTGCATATGGCTATGGCTCACTGTAACCTTGGCGATATGTACCCTTGACAAGCAGGTTCATGTCAACTGCCTTTCAAACCTCTGGCCCCAAACCCTTATTTGAGCCCTCCCCACTTTTCACCAAAAATCCAGGTGATATATCAGCAGGCTAACAGCAGAACACCAGATAATCAGCAGCATACCAAAGGCCAAGCTTGGCACGCCCCACAGAACACGCCAAAACTGTGGTTGTTTGAACCATCGCACCATAAACTGCCGAGGAAACGGCGTACACGATTGATGTGGCAAGCATAGGGGATGTCATGGTCATCTCCGCCGTGGTGCAACCCTAAGGAATTCAAATAGCGGGGCCAGGCAGGTGGTACCTTGTGAAGGCGTGCAGCATGGAGGGGGAAGGTTCGCGGCAAAAGTGGGACAAAACGAAGGTAGCACCACAGTGAACGCATGTCGTTGCCACCATGCAATGCAATGATGGGTGCAAGGAAGATGTGGCATCTGTTCCCAATGCCATGCTTTGCCATGCATAACTAGCTTAAACCCTGATGTTCAACCCAAAGAGATGTTCTACAGGCGCCACAGGCCCTGGGTTTTGCTAAGGGGGCGGCTTTCCGGTCGCAGGGCCTGTTGAAAGATCAGCTGGAGTGTACGAAGGTTACACAGCAGGATGGGTCAGCTCGATACACCATAAAGCCGCTTGGGGGCGAGCTGTCCTTCGACAAGGTGGGTAGCAGCCGTCTGGTACTGTCTACCACCCGCCGATTGCGTGGTCCATCTTGATCAATGGCATGCGGGCTTCCGCTCGCTGTCTGGACACCAGGCTGGCAAAGCAGCTCATTTGGAAACTGTACCGGCAGCTACGCAATGCCCAACACAGGGCAAAGCACTTCAGTTAGACTGCAGCCGTTTTGGTGTGGTCACGTACTGCCGGCTGGAGCGATTTCGGGACTTACCTGCCTTGTCATGCCACGTACTGCCGGCTCATGCCCTGCCATGCCTCCACCACGCACCTCCACCTTGCGGGAGCTCAATTCAGTATCCAACCAACTTCACCCACCTACAGGGACTGTTCGTCTTCATACGGGCCATCCAACTGCTCGTCAGCAGAAACACGGGGGTGGTTATGGTAAGCCTGCATCCTACTCACCTCACCACCCAGGCCCAAATGCCATAACAGTTTGAAAACAACTGGAGCTTTGGTCCATGCCCTTGCTATTTTCCAGCTGAAATGGCACTCTGGCAGTGGCTTGTTGGTCCCTTGTGCCGGCATGACCACCACACTTGCGATATCTGTGCAGGTGGGTATTGCGGGCGCCTCAGGGTCTGGAAAGACCGCTTTCTGCGAAAAGGTGCAGTCTTTCCTGCCAGGTACGCCGCAAGACACACACACACACACGCTGTGCCCACTGCGGCCATCAATGCACACAATGCGTGCATGGCATGCTGGTTGCCTAGCCGGTCCCCATCATGGCTGCAAGCCAGGTGCCCTCCAATAGGGTTTTCCAAGCTTTGCTTCTAGACGAGGGCCTTCCTGTCCACCATTACTCCCTGCTGTGAGCTGATCCACCAAGCTTGGAATCCCTACACCCCGTGGCTTGTGAATGCGCCGCAGCATGCTCGGACCCTAAACTAGGGTTTGGCCGCCCTTGCCTTTGTCGCCCTCCAGTTGAGCTGCCCCCCTATCGTGCGCAGGATGCGCCGTGCTGTCCATGGATAACTACAACGACGCCAGCAAGGTCATTGACAGCAACTTTGACGGTGCGCACCGAAAACCCTAAACCCCCGACCCTAATGCCTCGCCTGGTGGGCCCTTGTTGGGGATTGCGTTCTGAAACTTTAAACCTCTGGCCTGTTCCTCCAAAGTGCAATTACGCATCCTCCCCATCACATGGGCAAGTCCCCCTTGAAAGCCTCTCTACAGACCCTAGCTAAGGGTGGCGGGCACGCCCTGCGCAGACCCTCGCCGGGCTGGCGCCTACCCCACATCGTAAGGGTTTCATTCCCGTTAACCCTAGGGTTTTGCCCTGCAGACCCTCGCCTGACTGACTACGACCTGTTGCTGCAAAACATCCGTGACCTGAAGGAGGGCAAGGATATAGAGGTGCGCACACCGCGCCCACACAATGCCCTACAGGTTTTTCACAGGGGGTGTCACCTTATGTCAGAATGCAATTCAGAAGAATAATTGAAAGTCTGCTGCAACGCCATGGGCAGCTTGGGGCGAAGCAGTTCCCGATCTTGGGAGGCAAGGAAAGAAGGGGACAGCGCTGCATGCAAAGGGATACAGGAGTTGTCCTACCGCAATTTAGGGCACCTCAAAATCCTACCAACGGGATGTCAACCAATCCAATTGTGGCAGGGGGGGGCAGCAATTTGTAGTGTTTGCGCCACTCCTCATTGAGGTCAACTAGCCAGCATGCCAAGGAAGGGGCACGCCCCTGGGTCACATCCACATTACCCACCCAGCAGTGATTCACCACTCAAAATCCAGCACCATATTTCACCATTCACCACAACCACCATCCACCACCTGCCCTCCACTACCCAGTGCACCCCCAACCACCCCCCACAATGCACCCACCCACCCCTCCCCCTCCCTCCCAGGCACCTGTGTCTGACTACAAGGCCAGCGCTAAACCCTGATTTCTAACCCTAAATTCAGTGCATCCTCCCTCCCAGGCACCCGTGTATGACTACAAGGCCAGCGCCCGCACAGGGTACCGGCCAGTGCCCATTCCGGGCAACAGGGTGGTGCTGCTGGAGGGGATATACGCCCTGTCAAGCAGGATACGGTGAGACCCTAATCCCCAGTTCACAAAACCCTAAACCCTGCCCAGCGCCCATCCCGGGCAACAGGGTGGTGCTGCTGGAGGGGATATACGCCCTGTCAAGCAGGATACGGTGAGACCCTAAACCCCAAACCTTAAAACCCTAAACCCTGCCCAGCGCCCATCCCCGGCAACAGGGTGGTGCTGCTGGAGGGGATATACGGGCTGTCAAGCAGGATACGGTGAGACCCTAAACCCCAGATCACAAAACCCTAAACCCTGCCCAGCGCGCATCCCCGGCAACAGGGTAGTGCTGCTGGAGGGGATATACGCGCTGTCAAGCAGGATACGGTGAGATCCTACATCCCAAAACCCTGCCCTACACCGTAGCCATTTGATGAGACCCTGAAACCCTAAACTGCAAAGCCTACGTTATAGCCATATAATGAGACCCTAAAAACCTAAATTCCAAATTCTGCATAATTAATACCTGCCAGCAGGATGCTATTTTGGCAGGGGATATTTGCGCTGGCAACGAGGATACAATGCGACCCCGTAAAACCTGCGGCGATCCTCGACAACGTCTAGGGATTGTTTTTGTCCTTTTTCTTGCCACCACACCCCACCTAACTCTTACCTCGCTCATCCCATTGCACTCACTCTAACACACCATCCCCCATTCCCCAGGCCGCTCCTTGACCTGCGTGTGAGCATCACGGGTGGTGTCCACTTTGACCTTGTCAAGCGCGTGCTGCGGGACATCAACAGGTCGGGGCAGCAGCCGCAGGACATCATCAGCCAGGTAGGGGATGGGTGGTGGGGGTGGTGTGTGGGTTGGTGGTTGGAGATAGCAGCAGCAGGACATCCTCTAGGTGGGTGGGTAGGGGAGGTGGAGGAGTGGGTGGTGAGGGTGGGAGGCATCAGCCGGGAAAGCAGTGGTGGGTAGTGGATGGTGGGGCGGTGTTCAAGGCCCGCATTGAGCCTTTAAACCGCCATCACACAACACTCATACCACCACCACCACCACATCAACAGGCACAAGGCCTTGCCTTTATGCTAGTTTACATCTACAAATCAGGGAGACTAGAATTTGGACAAGTCACTGTTCCCTCCCCTAACCATTCCACCCCCCCTCCTCCCCAGATCTCGGACACCGTGTACCCCATGTACAAGGCATTCATCGAGCCCGACCTCACCGCCGCACAGATCCGCATCTACAACACATTCAACCCATTCTCGGGCTTCATGAACGCAACCTACATACTCAAGTCGGCCAAGACGGTCACGCGAGAGGCGGTCAAGGCGGTTATGGAGGTGTGTGCATAGGGTTTAGTAGGGTTTTGGTATGTGGGGTTTCACTAGGAGGTTACGAGGCAGGCGGTGATGGAAGTGGGGTGCATATGCTTTCTGTGGGGTTTGGAGGGTTTTCTCCAGGTGTTGATGTAGGGTTATGGTGTATTCAAGTCGGGCAAGGAGGTCGCACTGGAGGCGGTCAAGGCGGTGATGGAGGTGGGTGGGTAGGGTTTGGTAGGGTTGTGGGGTGTGGGTTTCCACTACGAAGTTGGCTAGGACGCGTCGAGGGATGTTGTCAAGGCAGTGATGGAGGTGGCTCCTAGCTGCAGCAGGCGGCGTATCTTGGATTGGCATCCTACACATCCGCATCTCACAGTGTACCTAGGATGTACAGAGCCGGATTTAAGATGGAATGTGAAAGATGAAGAAATGCAGCAGCAACAGCCCATGCGCCCCCGTGTGCCCTCCGGGCCGTGCCCTTGACCCCCTTGTGTGTGTGCAGGGGGACCACGTCATCTCCAAGGAAACCGAGTCATACGACATCTACCTACTGCCGCCAAATGAGGTGCGGACAGGGTTTGGGTGGTGTAGGGTCTAGAACTTGGATGATGGAATTACATTTGGAATTTTGATTCCATGTTTTCCCAGGCTTGGCTGCTGCCTGCAATGTAATAGTGGCTGCGAACCTTACAGCAAACCCTGGAGCATACCCTACAGCCTCATGCTGCCGTATCCATAGCGCCGACACAAATGAATTAGTAAGCTTCCCTGCCCACACACCATGCACCTCACCACACACCCCCACAGACCCACAACTTATCTCTACTACCCCGCCCCCCCCCCCCCAGGACCCCGAGACCTGCCAGTCCTGGCTGCGAATGCGCAACCGCGACGGGCGCTACAACCTCATGTTTGAGGAGTGGGTTGTGGAGGGGGACTTCATCATCACGCCAAGGATACAGTTCGAGGTGGGTGGGTGGGTGTTGGTGGGTGTGGAGTGAGGCAAGGGGAAGAGGGGCGGCAGGGAGGTGGGGAATGGGATGGCAGCGCTGTTCAAGGTGGTGTGACGGGATCATGGAAGACACACGTGGTTGGCATCGTGGTGCGTGGCATGGCGGTGTGTTGGTGCACCCACTAGCAGCAGCGGCAGCAACCCTACCCTCGCTCTCCTCCCCACTTCCCTGGGAAGGTGCTTGGCGGGCTGATGCCCCTCGTCCACATCACATCTAGACACCACCACCACCGCCACCACCTCCCCCTTTTCATGTAGGTGAATGTGAAGGTGCTGGGCGGTCTGATGGCCCTTGGCTACACCATTGGGTCCATCATGCAGCGCACCACGGAGCAGTACTGCGACGCAAACCTGACCATTAAGTTTGACCAGATAGAGGCAATGGACAGGACCTTCATCCAGGTGGGGCGCCTATTGGCACGGGGAATCCGATGGGCTAGGGTGGAGGGTGCACCTATAGACACGGGGAATCCTGGGCTAGGGTGGATGGTGTTCCTGTGGATGAATGGTGTGAAAAGTGCAGACCTCATCCTGTCGGATTGCCTTTGGTTAGTAAGTTACATGCATTCATTCCAGCCAGAGATGAGCAGTGCCCTTCACGCCGTGTGCCAGCTCTTTCTCTGCCTTTTGCTGACCCACGCTTTTTGCTGACCCCAACACCTGTCTTCTCCCCATGTCCAGCGCATGAAACGCGACAAGTGTGAAAACCCTAATCCTAAACACCCTTCCCCCTCAGGTCCAGGGCAATCACCGCAACAAGTGTGGGATATTTAAACCATGACCCTACCCTCCTCCTCCCCCAGGTCCAGGGCAAGAGCCGCGACCAGGTAGCTGAGGCGGCGCGCAAGCTGGGGCTGGATGGGAGCTACATACCGCACTCGTACATAGAGCTGGTGGGTGGCGGTGGTGGGTTTTGGGTTTAAGATTGAATGGGAGCTTTGTACCGCACTCGTACATTAGCTCGTGAATGGGTGGGTGGTGGCGTTATGGGGGGTATGCATGTCTTTAACCTGCTCTCTTGCATTGAGCGGGGGATGATGGCGTGGCTGGCCATGTACCTTGTGGGTGTGGGTGTGGGTGTGGTGTCGGCACTGATTGCATGCGAAATTGCTGGTCATTGCATCATGGGTCGTATGCGCGAATATAAAAAGGATGGGGAAGGTGTGGCAGGCATGCAAGACCCCCTCCCAAGCACACGCATCTGGTGATGGGCAAACGGGGGCAATACAACACTCTGTGCGTGGGAGGATGCAAACTCCCGCACCGAGCATATACAGCGGTGATGGGCAAAGGAGGTGCACCTTCAAAGTGCAGTGGTACCACTCCATCTACACTGTCACCCGCCACAAATTGGCCTACATCCTGACCACCCACATGCCTCCACTCCCCGCAGGTCCAGCTTGAGAAGCTGACCTCCTCCTTCCAGCAGCTATCGGACGACGTGGTGCGCAGGTTCACTGTGGGGGGGGAGGCAATCATTCACGAGGGGTCGCTGGCGCGCAGCCCCGCGTGGGGGGGGGTTGCGGGGGACGGGGCGGGCTTCACCGCCCCCCACCGCCAGACAGGGTTTGAGCTGGGGGATCGGCCCAGCATGGCCAGCTCAGGTGGGTTTAGGGTTTTAGGGTTTAGGCTTTGAGCTGGGGGATCGGCCCAGCATGACCAGCTCATTTGGGTGGGTTGGGGGTGGAGGGTGGGGTTGGTGTGGTGGGGTGGGTGTGATGCGGGAGATGAGCGCATGCACAAGTTGGGTGCCTGTTGTGACTCGTGACTTGAGGGCAAATGGATTTCAACAAGCTATTGCCTGCCTTCTTAGAAAAGAAAAGAAAATAAACGCCAAAGGTGTGCGTCCATCTAAATCAGATTTTGGCCTTGTAGCAACACGTGTTCCCTTGCCTTCTTTCCATATTTCTTGCGACATTAGTACAGACCCCTAAAGGCGGGTCCATGCTGCGACCCTGGAAACCCCTGCCCCACCCTTACCCACTCCCCCCCCCCACCTGTAGCCCCCACCCGCACCCCCTCCGTCCCCAGCAGCAGCGGGCGCAACGGGCTGCTGTCAAGGCAGATGTCAGCCACATCGCTGTCCGGCAACAACCAACCCCCCCTCCTCCCCCCACCACCACCCACCACCTCCGCCCCCGCCAGTGGTTCCTTCCCCGGCGTGGGGTGGGATCGCACGCTGGCTGCCACCCACTCGGGGGTGACTAAGGTAGGGTTTGGAATAGGGTTTCGTGTTGTCCTCCTTTGTGCTACATCAGCCTCCCCACCCAGCGAGCATGGTAGTTGTCAACTTGCAGCAGATAGCAAGTTACTACGTACAGCACTGGCAGGTGCCGTGGTGGGGTGGCGATGACTTGCTGCATGTGCCTGCATGCCAAAAGTCTGTATGTTTAGGTTCTTCTATTCAACAGGAATTTTGATTTGAGATTGTGCATGCCTTACCCTGTGAGCCGTGGCAATGCCCCTTTCTTGCATTTAGCAACCCAGACAGCCCAGAAACATCCGACCTTGCCTTTTTCCCAAATCCCCAATCCCCACACATAGCTAGTCCCCAACTAAGCAAAACAACCTTTTCCCACTCCCAGGTGAACGAGGCTGTGGGGCGCATGGGCGAGCAGCTGGATGCGCTGGTGGCCCAAGGGGCCCAAGGGGGGGAGCAGCGAGGGGGTCAAGGGGAGGGGATGGCGGCCACGCTGGCGGCACTGGCTCTGGGCCAACGGGGGCTGCAGGAGGGGCTGGCCAGGCTGGCGGAGCAGGTGGGTGGTGGCAGTGTGTGCGTGGTGGTGGGTGGGTGGGTGTGGAGGGGGGTGGCTGGTGTTCATGCGAGGGCTGGTCCAAGACCCTAGGCAAGGGTTGGTAAAAGAACCCCTGTGATTTTGAACAGGGGGCAGTTATGTTGAAATTCATGACACCCCTGCCAGGTATCCACAGCCACGCATCCACCCCCCCCAGATGGTCCGGTTTCGTAACACCCCCCTTGTCTCCTACCAGGTCTCCACCTCCGCCCCCTCCGCCGCCCCCTCCGCCACCCCCCTGGACCGCGAACTCACCGAGAAGCTGCCTGCCCTCCTGGCGCAGCTAAGGGTGGCCACCGGCACCCTCAACACCCTGCCCGCCAGGCCCTACCCGGCGTCAGCGGCGGTGGCGCAACAACTCCAAAGGCTGAATGTAGAAGGTGTGTGTGGGGATGGGGGTGGGGGTGGGGGAATCCCGGGTGGCGCTTCATGGCACTGCATCAGGGCATGTGCATGGGTAGCACGAAAGGGCTGTATGGGTATGTATATGGGTACGTGCATGGGTAGCACGGAAGTGTGGTGTGGGGCGCGTTTGATTGGCCACCAAGTGCCACACTGGATACAGTGACAGGCGAGCATTGGGTGTTGGACTGGGGTGCGCCATACCCAGGCGGGCTCATCTGGCATCAAGCTGCAATGCACATCATGTATGTGCGTGCATGGCATGGCGCGCGAGTGCGCCGTGCATCTATCGTTGGTTCAAACCTTTTGATTTGAGCAACTGCAGCCCCCACCACACACACTATGCAGACACAACCGCCCACGCACCTTGCCCACACCCACCCACACCCATGCACCCGCCACACGTGCCACCCACCCACCACACTTGCTCATTCGCCCCCACACACCCACGCCCCACCTACCTCCGCCCTCACCGCCCGCCCCCCCTGCCTGTGCGCAGTGTCTGAGCTGAGGCGAGAGGTGGCGGACGTGTGCGCGGCTGCTGGCGGGGGGGTGCGGGACTGGTGGCTGGTGGCGGCGGCGGCCAGCGGGATGGTGCTGGGTGCGGTGCTGGCCAGGTGGGCCTCCAGGTGACTGACCACCACCACCACCGCCACCACCACCTGCCAGTGACAACAGCCACAGCATGCAGTAGCTGCAGCTGGCATCACCAGCACTGGCCTCTTGCCAACAGCAGCGGCCGGAGAGCGACCACATAACTATCAGAACCAACTGCCAGTGGCGACAGCAGCAGCGACAAGACAGCATTACCTCCACTAGCACCCACACATAAGCAGCTGGTGGGAGCACCAGGGGCTGCTATTTAGTAGTACCCCCTGTAGCACCAGTAGCATGTGCACGCAGCAAGGGGAGCGGACCAGGACAGTACCAGTAGCGGCAGCACACTACAAGCGTGACACCACCATAGTGGCAGCGCATAGCAGCCAGTGACGACAGCAGCAACAGCGGCAGCGCACAGCAAGCGGTAAAAACAGAAACACCACAGATCAGCCAGGCAATCAACGGCGGATCGCGGCCGGTGACACCCCAATAAGAGCCACTGCACGTGCCACAGCAGTGCTGTTGTGACACCGCAAGCAGAGCCACAGCACTTAGCAGCAGGGCTGTTTGAAAGTACGTCTTGCTTGTTATTGTTAGTGCAGCAGAGCCATGACCTCGCGGAGCTCGCTTTCCTTTTAAATACTGATCCAGACACAGAGGGGATGGCAATAAATGCGCGCGGTTGAACGTGGCAGGGCTCAACATCGTGGTTTCAGGGTGTTGGCCTGCTGTTTAGGGTGTCGGCAGGCTTGTGCGGGAATAGAGGCCCATCCCAGTTGCAGATTTTTATTGGTGGTTTAAGTTGATGGCAGTATTGTGGAAGTGGGTGGGAACAGTGCCAACTGGAACTGGCAGGAGGTTGTGCACTTCATGACAGGCAAAGGCGGGGGGGGACTACAGCGTCTTCTCTGATGTTATTCACCCCACCAGACTGGCGACACCGAGTGGTTGAAATTGTGGCGTGAATGGAATACCCAGTCCAGCACATGCCGGGCTCCCCCTTGCTACCCATGCTCACTTAAGAGGAAGAGGTTTGTAAGTGAGGGTGGTTTGGTGGGGTCAACTGGCTGGTGGTGGGGCATGCTGCAGGAATGGGGGTGGGAGCGGCGGTGGCCCACCACATGTGCGGTGCCCCAGCCACTGAGGGGTCACAATTTGGTACACAAATATCTTGTCGACCGCTTCACATCCGAGAGATCCCAGGGGGGTGTAATATGAAATATCCGCACAATTCTCTGAATCTACACCCGATTCCGTCGGTCGCCAACAAATCAATCCGGTGTCGGCCTGAATCAGATATTTATTGTCCGGGGCAGCCCGATCTTTCGTCCGAGCAATAGCAAGGTCGACCGGCAAGATCCAAGATACGCCAAATCAGGGAGTTTGGCCCCAGGGGCACTCGACCGCAAATCTGGTCCCAAATACAGGCCCGAATATGACACCAAGCAGGGTGCCCGCCACCGGATTTCGGCTGAAAACTAGCGGAATTGGAGGCCTGGGGGTCAGGATATCGTTGCACATTTGTGTCACCCCCCTGCGTAGGAGCTTTTGCAGGCACCAAAAAGTGTTGTGGTGGCAGAAAAGTCCCAAAAAGACGGGCGTTGTGTTGCAGTCGTTTGTCTCTTTTTGCAGCTCAGTTTCGACACAAGCGTTCGTTCACTCTTCAAGCGAAACGCCGTGACTTCCATCAACGACTGTGCAGCTACCGAATTGCTATCCACACGCCTGTAGCCAGTCCAATGGCACGAATAGGACGTGGGTTATCCACGAGACGTCGCACTTGAGGCCACCACTTGAGCTTTACCTTCGTCAGCAATCCACGATGCAAGGCCAAATGCAGCACGCAGCCCTGCCCTTCCCCATGTGGGGCCCTCCCCAGGTACGCTTCCGTTGCTCTGCTCGCTGGTGTGGTTTTGCCCTTAATGCAGCGTTATGTGGGTGCTTACGTGTACCCCTGCCTCTGCAGAACGCCGGCCCATACCTACCACAGGGCTACGGCTCCTTTGCCCCAACACAGCAGCAGGGATTCGGAACGTGGCAGCCCACGCCCGGTCCCCAGAAAACTAGCTTCCTCCAGAGTGGCGAGGATCAGGCGGCCATGGGGCGCTACCAGTCCAGTACACCTCAGCAGCAGGACATTCCTGAGGCCTACGCGAAATTCCTGAGGGAGCAGCAACACCAGCAGCAGCAGCAACAGCAGCAGAGCCAGATGTTCAGCCAGCAGTCCACGCAGCTGTCTGATGCCTTCGCAAAGCACGCCCCGGAGGCCTCCACGATGCACCTGTCGATGTCCAACGGCTCAGCCTCGCAGACGCAGGCCTACGATGCAGGCTTCATGTCGGTGTTCAACAACCCCGAGGTGTCGGCGAACTCGCTGGGGTCCTGGTCCAACATCCTCCAGTCGGGGCTGTCCAGCATGTTCAGCCGGGGCAGCAAGGGCGATGCAGCGTTCGGCAGGGACGAGTACCTGATGAGGCTCCTGGGCAGTGGCAGGCCACCCCTACCGCCAAGCAAGCCAGCGCCACTCACCCCCACCCCACAGCGACTGGCACCGCCCTCCCACCAGCCAACCGCCTCCACCGCAACCTTCCAAGACCCCACCCAGGACGCAGCCAAGCCCTCCAGCCAGCACCCTCAGGCCAGCCAAAAGTCCTGCCAGGTCGCGCCCCTGACCCTCAGCCAGGCCGATTCCCAGGCGAAGCCGTCCGAAATCGGTGGCCCCACCGCCAACGACAGCAGCAGGAAGGACGGGGCCGCCGTGACCTCACCGGGGTCGATGCGCAACGTGCTGGGGGAGTCGTCCTTCACGCGCGTGCGCTCCGTGATCCTCAGCCAGCAGGAGACCTTCATGGGCCAGATCTACGAGCTGCACCGCCTGGCGGGCCTCCAGCGCCACCTGGCCGCCGTGTGCGACCGCCCAGACGTGCTCCGCAAGGAGGTGGCCAGGCAGGAGTTTGAGGCCCAGCAGCAGACCCTGCTCAAGCAGCAGCACAAGATCGCAGCTGAGCAGCAGTTTGCCTGGGAGATGTACTGCAAGGGGCTGCAGGCTTCCCAGACCAGGCCGGCCTTCACCCCCCTGGCCGCCCAGGCCTCGCCGCCGCCCTTCCCTAACGCCACCAAGGCGCTCCCAAGCGCATCCCAAGCCACCCTCTCCCAGGGCCCCCACCTCCCGGGGCCGCCCTTCCGCACCGCCCGCACCCAGGCGCCACCCCAGCAGCCCTCCACCTCGGGGCGGGCGGTGGAGCTGCCCGCGCCAGCGGCAATGATGGCGCACGCCCAGGCGCCCGCCATGCCATTGGCGCCGGCGGGGCCCCAGGCGCTGCCCTTCATGTTCCCTGGGCTGCCGCCCTACCCGCCCGTGCTGGCGCCACCCGCGGGGCCCCGGCCCACACTCCAGCAGCAGCTCCAGGTGGGTGGCTGGGTAGCATGGGCTTGGGTTTGAGCGGTGCAGCTGGCCTGGCGGCTCATGTAGTGCATTCATGGTCGTTAGCTTACATATGTAGGTAGTATGCTGCTTTACCAACACACGCACCACGCGATGAGGTTCAACGCATTCCCTAGCTGCTTTGGATGCGGGTTCCATCCAACTCTTTGTTCCACTGGAACTCTTTGTTCAACTGGAACGCCACACCACACTGTAAACACTGTGCAGTGCCGCAAGTAATAACAACCCTCCCTTGTTTTGCAGGCTGGGTTTGACCCCCTGACAGCCTGGTACGCACAATACTATGGGCGCACCCAGGCGGGAGGCCCCGGCGGCCCCCCACCACCCATGCCGCAGCCTCCATCTGGTGCTGCCACCTCTACCGCCCCCTCCCAGTCGCAGCCGGCAGAGGAGGAGCCACGCAGGTGAGGAGTGGGGGTGGGTGGTGCCGGTGGTGTGTGTTTCGTGGGGGGTCCCACCATGGGGTGTGGTGCTGCACTTGCCGGGAAACTGTTGAAACCCAACTGGCGTGCAATCTCCATCGTCATCCCCGGGGGAAGGAGAGGGAGTATTATTCCTTTTGCAGCGCATTCCTGCTGCTCTGCCACCCACGCACGCGCTTTCTTTCCAGTTAGTGTCCCCAAATTGCGGCCACATCCCAGTTCATTTTCCATCATTATGGCATCATCGACATCGTTGTCCACCTCACCCCTCTGCACCCACCTAACCCCGTCTTTCTCTCCCTCCAGGTGGTGGCAGGACCCCGAGCAGGTGTTTGGCCCCGCCTGTGTGCCCGACATGGTGGCGGTGCAGGCCGAGGCCGCAAGGCAGGCGCTGGCGGCAGCTGCAGGGGAGGTCGGCTCCAAGCAGGCACAGGTGCAGCAGCCAGACAGGTGAGGGGTCTAGGGTTAGGAGTCGAAGGGCTTAAAGTTAGGTTTAGGGTTCAGCTGCAAGCAGGTGCTGGTGCGGCTGTTGGATGGGTGCGTGTAGGTGTAAGAATGGGTGCATGTGGGTGGGTGCGCGTATGGGTGGGCGCGCGAGTGGTGGAGTTTTAGAAATGACGGCGGCTGTGGGCATCTGCATGCTTCACATTCGCGTTTTGAAGCGCGAGCAGGCACCGCTTTAGCTGAAGCTGCACCCACCGTGTGTGCGGCACTCCGCAATTTTCCCTGCTGCTGCTCATGCCAGGGCGTTTTGCCGCTGAAGCTGTTTGGACCGCTTCCTTTGCACCACACCATACCAGCCTGCCGCCCTCAGCATCTGCAACTCCCTCCCTTGCCCTTCCCTGCTCTCCCCCATACTCACCCCCCCCTTTTCCCAATCCCAGGCTGGCCCCGGCCCCTGTCCAACGCACTCTGAGCCACGCTGAAATGCCCATTAAGAAGCGGCGCCTGCCCCAGACCTTCTCCACCTCACCCGCCCCACAGCCCAGCACCCACCGCGCCGCACCCCTGCCCCAGCAGCCCATGCTGCACCTGGATGGGGCCGCCAAGGTGGTGGTCAAGGGGGGCGGCAGGGGGGTGAAGGAGGGGGGGTTGAAGCGCAAGGCGTCGACTACCTCCAAGGGGGTGGCGGCTGTGGAGGCCAGCCCAAACCTGTCAAGGGTGCCCAGCAGCAAGGTGAGAGAAGGATGGGTTTATCGTTGTACCACATCATTTGGAAGATGAAAAGGGGAAATTGCATTCTTGATTTAATAGCATTCTTTGGTGGAAGTAGGTGGGGTAGCTTGGTGGTGATAGAAGGTTGTGGTGGCCTGGCGCTGCCCTGCCATCAGGGTGGGTTGGCGAATGCTATGCATACTGCCTGTGGCCTGTGTGTTACACATCAATATGGATGCTACCAGGGATTCCCCCTTGTTATATGTCCTGTTGCTGCCTCTGCATTGCCTGGATGATGGCATTCACAACGCATTGCAATTACCCCTCTTCCTCCCCCTTCCACCAACCCCCCCTCCCCCCCTGCCCCAGCCCGCCAAGGCCCGCAAGCCCCGCCCCCCCTCCTCCCCACACGCTGAGTCAGTGGGCAGCGAGAACACCAAGAGCACCCTCCTTAAGGAGGTGACGTCAGGCACTCAGGCGCCACCACAGCGACAGCCACCCACCCAGGCACAGCCACAGCACCCTCCGGAAGAAAAGGCTGCGGGTATTCTGCTCACATTGTTGGGTCACCAGGGCAGCTGAAGTGGTGGTTTTTGGGGGCGAAGGTGTCAACGGAGGGTAATGAGCAGGAGTTGGCTGTAGAGAATTCCCACCCTGGCGGCATGTCAGGGGGTTGATGGGTGGATGGGTTTTGAGGGGAGGGGAGGGGAGGGGTCTTGCCCCAATTTGGGTGTGGGTGCCCCATGTGGCGGGGGTGCGCAGGCAGCAACCCTACATGTGCACGGCGCTACCACCACCGCCACAACCCTCCCCATACCCACATTGAGGAGGGCGCAGGGCGCGCTGCAGCCCATGACATGAAGCAAATGCATGCAATCGTATTAGGCAAGGTGCCGCCGGCGCCCACTAGGCGCCGCTGCCCTTGCCGACTTTGTCAGTTCCGCTCTTCTTGCAATGTGTTGATATGGAGCGGGTGTGTACTTTTTGGAATTCTCGTTTTGGGTCGTGGAATCTGAAGGGGGTTTTATGCGAATGGGGCAATTTGGCACTTTTTGGAAATCTTTTTTGGACTTGTGGTGTGCCCCAAGGGGGTTTGATGTGAGGGGGCAACCTTGCCTATCGCCGCATGTGTACCCTACCGTATTGATTGAGTATTGGAATGTAGATCATTATGTATGCGCATTCGGTTACTCAGGGTCTTGACATTGGGCTTTTCTGGAATTTGTTTTGTGGGGTGGTGCGGGGGGAAGGCGCTGCCTCAGCAAGCGCGCGTTGTTTTTCACCACACCCCGCCGCCCCAACGCATGCTTAACAGTTTGTTTGTTTGCGCTCCATCACGTGCCCACACCCGCAATTGGACCTACATAAGGGGGTGCAGGGCAGCTATACGTATGTCACTTGTTGTCGGTCCGAGCGTAGATCGGTGCCTCCCAGGGGGACGGCACGCAGCTTTTCCCAATGAATGAAGTTTTTTGGCCTTCGTTGTTAACAATTTGTTTGTCCAAATTGGGGGAATGGCAATCCCTGCAGCACAGGTGGGGGCGGCACATACCGTATGCTGCATTTCATCCATCTGGGGGAACTTAGGAGTAACCTTGGTGCCTTTCACCAAGCGCCACAATGGTTACCCTGTCCCACCGGAGGCATTTCCACCCGCCTGTGCTCTCTTTTTGCCCATTCTCTTTTTTGTGCGCAACGACGTAGTGCCTTGCTTTTCCCACTTGCTTTGCTTCAAATGTGGCACCCTCCTGGTGCACGCATATGTTCACTTTTGGACACACACTGCCCTCGCTGCACTTTAATACTATGGTATCCATTTGTGTGTGGGGGGGGGCGCATGTTCCTAGTTCGCCAATTGTTAGTGTCATCAGTGGCGAACCTCTGGGCGGTTCTGTTGGCTGCCAGTTTGCCTTGCTTTGCGTAGTTCTTTCTTGGTAGTGAGCCCCTTTTGGGCCAGGCCTCATGTCACACTTTGTTGCTGTGAGGCGTCCAGAGTAATATACATATCCTCGACAATGTGCAGAGCTGCACATCGCAAGTAAACAGCCAAATTACATCAACAACTGTGCATTGCCGAGACTGGTCTTGGACTAGCGCCGCGCAGCTAGGCTAACACTGCATTTGTCATGCAGACCCTATGATTTATAAAGTAAGAAAACCTTTGGTCCATCGCCAAGAGTATTCCCATGAGGGGCCGCCCTGAGGAGCATCGCTGACAGCCAAGAGCCTGAGTAGCTACAAGAACCTGAACTCCAGAATTATTATAGCATTATAAACACCTGCATACAGCTGTTATTAATCATTGTCAGTGTTATAAACAACGGGTCACGAAAATATCAAGTTAAATGACCCCATCCCATCATTGATCCCATTTCATGAGTATTGAGCACGTTGAGCACCCCTAGTCCTCATGGACACACATCTCCCAAGCCATGTTATGTGCTATCGAGCAATGCTGTCATTTGGCCATGTACTCCCTGTGAGTGCACAGCCACATGCACTGATGTTGTGACATGTTGTAGACAGTCTACCAAAACAAAAACCACTGTAACTTAAAATTTAATATAACTACCGCGCATTCAAGTAAAATTGCAGTGCATTATGCACATTTGCCTTGTTGATGCACTCACTGAGCTGATGGCGAGCATCATGCATCAGCAGGCCAGTGCTAAGCCACATAGGAAAGGTACTTGAAGCAAGGAAATGTTGTAGTATGCGTGAATTGGTCTCTATCTCTGAGCGATGTATGGCTGATTTGCACATGTCCCGTTCACTTCATAGGTGGACCACTAGCAAGCTCACACCATTGTGCCCCGCCAGGAGTGCCCTGTGGCCTGGCGCTATCCTCCATATGCCACCCAGCCGCTGCCAATTTGAAGGTGCAAGCTGGCACATGCCCTTAGACCCACTGGGATAGTATCAGCCCCGCATCACCAACCCTCTGAGTCAAGATCCCACAGCTGGGCACCTGAGTTGCGCCGCCCAGCAGGCAGCCTCGTGCGCAGGCTGGCAGGCAGCTCAGGCCTCAGCAGCGCCTTCTTCTTGAACCCATACCCCTTCACCCACACCTCCAGCGCCACCAACCTGGCCAGCTCCTCCTGGGACCCATGCCCATGGAAACGCTGCTTGAAGTCCTCGTACCGCGTGTGCTGCTGGAAAAAATCCATCTCAAACACCTTGCTTGCAATGCTGGCTGGGGTACCGGGTCCTCCACACACAACGTACCGGATGCAAGCCTTGTACAAAAGCGCAATGCTGGCAGCTGACCTGGGTGGAGCCAAAATTTCTCTCAGCAAGCCATCTGTCAGCTGCGCAACGCAATTGTCTACATGCTCAAGATTTGCATGCATGCGCGTGTGCTCCAGATCGTGACAGAATGCTTTACTGCCAGGAATGCTGTCTGTGTGCAGTGCTTTGCCCTGGCAATACGCCTGACCTCAACGGCTCTGTAGAGGCGGCAGAGTGGGAGTTGGTTGCAGAGCGGGAAGGTGACATCGCAAGAGGTCAGCTCCTGAAGGTCCTCATCACTCAGGTCATAGGTGTCTCTGGCAATGGATGCATGCACCCTGCGGCTCATTCTGGTGCCCAAAACCAACTCGCGCTGCTTGGGGTGCACAGTGCGAGGGTAGAAGTCCTGCTGCATCTTCACCAGGTGGGCTCTGAGCCTGGCTGTTAGCTCTGCCTTCTTGCCCTGCCTGACCACTCCAAGGCTGGCAGCAACTGCTTTCAGCTGTGGCACTGTCATGGCATCAGAGATGTGCACGTCTGGTGGTACTGGGTGCTCTGGCAGTGGCGGTAGTGAGGATCGAAGCCGCTGCCATATCTCCTTGGAAAGCTCCTTACAGAGGTGGTGGGATGGGCTAGCCAGTGCCACAGATGCTGCCTGCTGGGCAATGTCCTGAAGTGTCCAGAAGGCATCTGTGTGGCTGGTCAGTGTGGCAGCAATGAGCTCTATCGCAGGTCCAGGGAGTGCACTCCAGTCTACATCTTTTGTTCTTGCCATGGCTGGGGTTCTTTTGGGGTGTTCACAGTTTGAAACCACAGTCAGATATCTGCAGCGCAAGCACAATTGCAACTCAGCCACTGGCAGTGATTAGAAACTACTCGGTTTGATATTTGGTCAGCAATGAAGTGGTTCAACAAGTCACTGAGTTGTTAGCAGGTCCTAGTGTATTTTTAGGGCCCCGAAAGTTTGGCATGCATGCATGTCCTGGTTGGGATAAGGACGGGCCAACCGTATACAACTGACTCCATATCGTCACGATTAAAGTTAATAATGAAGATTACAACATAACCCATGTTTCCATGTTCCCCAAAACATCTTTTCCAGTCACTTTAGAGCAGTGACTTAGCTCTAGTGACTTAGTTCAGCTGAGAACTGACAGTCCGGCTCTATAGCTGCAACGTTAGCCGTGGCGTTACAGCGTTACAGTTGGTTTTAGAAAACAATATGAGCGTAGTGGTGTGGGGTTTGTATCCATACATCAAAGCAACTTGCTGTTGCCCGGCCAATTGAAGGTAGCAGACACAGTTGGAGGGGAATCCTGGGGACCCAGTAGGGCTGGCGATCAAAACCCTTCAGGGTCGCTTGACTCAGGCAGTCAAGAGCTGCTCTGAGCTGCTGCAGTTAAGAGCTTGGTTGTTCCTGTGTAATGTTGAAGATTCACATCAGGTTTCCTGAAGCTGATGAATCTAGCCACTACGTTTATCTTGCACAGCCACACCTTGCGTGGATACATTCATGAAATCGTTGTTGCTTTAAACCACCATGGTTCATGTGATCTACCCTTACAGTACAGTATTGACGCAAAGGAGACTGTTAAAGCAGTTATTTGTAAAACACATTTATTCTGGTTGCTGTTCAACCTCCGTATCTCGTGGTTCTGCTTGTACTCATCAACATTGCAACAGCAGAGTGCGGATGAGCAACTTGGTGACCAGTGATTGAATGCCCACAGGGCCTGGCAGCAAATGCACCATCCGTCTGCAAAGTCATTTTGCGTTTGATATTGTCTTCATATTGCATGCTAAGCTGTCTCAAGAGGGCCCCGGGGGTGAGTCTCATTGCCAGCGTCCCTACTAGGGACATTGAAAATCCATTGCAATGCATGCATGCCATATTGAAGCGATTGCATCATGTAAAGGTTGCCATGGTCTGCGCTACAACAAAAGGGGGCCGCTGGGCCCCTTTTGAAACGGGTTACTCAAACCAGAATGCTTCTAAATTGAAACAATTAACGATCATGTGCATTGTAATAAGCAAATTTGATCAATTCTAGTAATATGCGCATGGCGACAGCAGGCTGTTCATATATATGGCCAGTGCCCCACTGACATGTCTGTGGCATATAAATCATTAATCACCAGATTTTCCAAGTCTATTATAGGCTATGTACATGAACTCTTGAGATAGCCAGCTGCATACAATTGTTCCGAACTGTTCAATAACTGCCATATATGATGGATCACATATCTCAAACACTTGTCAAAGCAATTTTAAGCACACGTAGTCCCCAAAGAGATACACCACAGCCATGTCATATGCTGTCGTGAAACGCTGTCATTTGGCCACATATGCGCTCACTGTCAATGCAGAGCCACATTGACAATGCACTGATCATGTCTGCCCCACTAAAAAGCACTCTATTTTAAATGGAACTATCGCGCACAAAAGTGAAACTGCAGCGCATTGTGCACACGCCTATTTGATGGTCTCATGCTTGCCCGGCATGGCGGGCATTGGCAGGCCAGTACTGAGCCACATTGAACAGGTACTTGAAGCAAGAAAATTCTGTAGTATGCGTGAAGGGTTGTACGGCAATTACGCACCGGCCCCGTGGCTAAAAATGACCCTCATAGGTGGACTCACTCGCTATACCACTGCACCTCAAGAGTGCCCTATCGCCCATCCCAGGCATTTCCTTCGTTGTGTCAGCCAGACACTACCAAAGGCTTCCAAGTTGGCTCATGCCGCCAATCACACAAACTCCGAGTCCATGTCCCACAGCATGCCATTACCAAAACTGCGATGACCAGTAGGCAGCCTCGTGCGCAGGCTGGCAGGCAGCTCAGGCCTCAGCAGCGCCTTCTTCTTGAACCCACACCCCTTCACCCACGCATTCAGAGCCATCCTCCTGGCCAGCCCCTCCTGACAAACATGCCCTTGGAAACGCTGCCTGAAGTCCTCGTACCGCGTGTGGTGCTGATAGAACTCCATCTCATGCAGCTGGGTGGCGATGCTGTCTGGGGTGCCGGGTCCTCCATACGCAATGTACCTTGTGCAGGGCTTGGAAAACAGTGCAACGCTGATGGGTTGAGCCAAGTTCTTTGCCTGCAGGGCTGCGGTCAGCTCCTCTATGCGTTGCTCGGCATCCTCAAGGTCTACATCGAGATTCTGCCAGAATGGTTCGTTGGCCAGCTGTGCTGCCAGGACCGCTTCCTGTGTGCCATGCAGTTCCCTGGCAAGGCGCCTCACCTCGACAGCCTTGTAGAGGCGCAGTTGCGGGCGATCATCGCAGAATGGAAGGTTGACATCCTGGAAGGTCAGGGCCTCAAGGTCTTCACCACTCAGCCCATACGTTTCCCTGGCAATGGCGGCGTGTACCCTGCGACTCACTTTGTGGCCCAAAACCAACTCACGCTGCTGTGGGTGCATCGTGCGGGGGTGCAGGTCCTCATGCATCTTCACCAGGTGGGCTCTGAGCCTGGCTGCCAGCTCTGCCTTCTTGCCCTGCTTGGAAACTTGAAGGCTGGCTGCTATTGCTTTCAGCTGTGACACTGTCATGGCGTCAGAGATCTGTTCGTCTGGTGGCACAGGAAACTCTGGCAGTGGTGGCAGCAAGGACCGGAGCTGTTGCCAGATCTCTTGAGAAAGCTCCTGGCATAGCTGGCTGGTGGGTCCGGCCAGCGCCACATATGCTGCCTGCTGAGCAATGCCCTGAAGCGTCCAGAAGGCATCTTAATATGTTGGGCTGGTCAGTGCGGTGGCAACAAGCTCTATTGCTGGTCCAGGAAGGGCACTCCAGTCTGTTTTCCTTGCCCTTGCCATGGCTGGATTTGTCTCCTGGGCATTCAGAGGTTGTCAAGGCATGCCATGAACCACAATTGTTGCAACTGGGGTTGAATTACAGTCAGGGACCTGCAACGGACGTGACCACTCAGCCACTGGCGGCGAAAGGTAAAATGAAACGGTATGATATTTTGTCAGCAAAAGAGCTGGTTCTTTGTAACAGGCCACCTCAAAAGCATACACCGCAGGACAGTACCAAAGTTTGGCATGCATGCATGTGTAACAGCTAAGGGACGAGGGATGGCCCAACCGTATACAACTGACGTCCATCTCGTCACGAATAGAGTAATAGTGAATCTTAAATCAGAAACCATGCTTCATATTTCCACGCACCTTTTCCAACCTCGTCCAGACCGAGTGGCATGCATGCCCAGCTTAAAACTGGCTAGCCGAAAGCACCAGGCTCTATCTGTAACTTACCAGTGATCCTGAAATAAGAAAGTAAATAGTGGCTTGGGTTTGGATTTTTAAAACGTTGTTGCTGTTGCCGGAAAGTTTTGAGCTGGCAGAGGGCTGGTGAGTCAGTGGTGACACTGTGCAAGCAGGCAAAATAATTATCGATACAATATTATAAAGAGTGCTGCACATGCCCCACCAGGCCACACATGCACTACATAGAAAGCAGTAGATTTTCTTCGTAAGCCCGGGCCCGTAGCCTTGGTGCCCACTGCAGTGATGTCAGTAGCTGATTCATGAACCATGGTTGTCACAAGCACCCAGCTGGCCCCCAGGCATGGATGGGGAAGATACAAACAACAAACAAAAGGCTTTCAAAGCCGTCATGGGGAAGATACTTACCAACTTACCATGATGATCACAGTGACACACTGCACAGTATTGCACCCTCAGTCACACAGGCTGTCCATTAAAAGCGGGGCAAGGTGCCAATCGAAAATTTACCGCAGTCTCCCAGCTCACGGTCTACCTCTAGTGTTGTTTCTGCTATTTCAAATGCTGCATTCGGGAGCTCACGGGGCAGGCATTGTGGTAGACTAACATATTATATCACTTGTCTTTCCTTCCTTTTCTAAAGCTAGTGACCTCAGAGTGGCAATGGATATCCGGCCAGCAGCTGGCACATTACCCTTGCCTCATGAATATGGGTGCCCACTATTGTAGCGCAATGCAATTGTTTTGTTGAAGAGACCTTTAATTTCACAAAATGCTTGAAATATACAAATTCCTGTACTAAATGTAATATATGATGTATGCCATCAAATGCATATTTGATGAAAGCTGAAGTTCAATCGAATTGTCCCTTACTCTGGCTTGCAAAGTTGGCCCATATATCGACCAAAAGTAAGTCACTCAATTTGTATGGAATAGATTAGGGTCCAGGAACTTGTATTTGTACTCGTCGAGCAACGAGCATTGTGCTGACTGACACTGTCATGATGTCAAGGAAAATTAAGGGGTATGCATAATACGGCAAGATAATAAAATGTAAGCACATGCATCCAGCGCCACATTATGAACACCACATGCGCTGCAGCCAGTCTTGCCAGCGCCACCCCTAGGATGTACTATTCCTCCACACTCTGAATCCTGACTAATTTTGTCCATTCCTATCTGTTTCGAGGGCACCTCGCGCGCTGGTCCACAGCCTGCCTGCAGTCGCCAAATTGTGTGTTCCGCTTATCGTCTTGTGTGCTGCTGAGCTCCATTTCCCACCATGCACTGCGATGCTGTCTCATTTGCCAGGTCTTTTCATCTTGCGTTGGGATAAAAGAACAGGGAAAGGGTGCCAGGATGAGCCAGAATGTCTCTGTAGAACTGGTGTGCTCAACCCCTCTGTGTGTTGCTAGCGCTGTTCATGCCCTGCATCATGGCCCTGCCAGCAGGGGTCACGCCCCATGGGCCCATGGCACGCCTGGCCTGCTGCAATGCAACCATCTCTGCCTGCGTGCCATGCACTGCCCTGGCCATGCGCCTCAAGTCAACAGCTTGGTAGATGCGATATGGAAAATTTTGGCTCGCCGGAATGTGAGTCAGTAGCCTATCCACCTGAAAGGGCAGCTGCCGGAGGTCTCTGTCACTTAAATTGAATGGCGCACGGTTTGCAATGTAGGCACACACGCTGCGCCTGTTCATGTTGCCCAGAACCAGTGCACGCTGCTTGGGGTGCACGGTGCGAGGGTAGAAGTCCTCATGCATCTTCACCAGATGGGCTCTGAGCCTGGCTGCCAGCTCTGCCTTCTTGCCCTGCCTGGAGATCTTGACGCTGGCAGCAATGGCTTTCAGCAACACTAAGTGCAGCAAAATCAGTGCCCGACTGGCCAACAAGCTTAATGCGCTCATATTCTTCTCACTCCCTGACTGTGAAGCAAAGTAGATTCCCTCAACTTACGATATTGAAGCAAGCAGTTTAATTGACCGTCACGGTAAGTACACTAGTTCAGAGTGCTGGGCCCACATCCGGATACCCTGTGTTCCGGTTCAAGGGAAAATGGCTACCCCTGCTGCCCTCCGTACCCTTGACCAACCCCAAGCAAGGGTTTTGCACCCCACAACACGCCAATAGGGCCTCCTGCAGCTAAAACAAAGCTCAATATGCCAAACCCTGCACAAGGTTTGAACTTTCCAACCAACCCCATCAAACACCTGCAGCGGTGGCCACCTCCGCACACACCATGCCCTCCATATCGCTGAATATATTACCCCTTGAGACAATGGACCATAGACTGTAGGTGGTTGCTGCATTCCCCAGGCTACGCCTCCCCAGAAACCCTAGGGTAGCACTGCTTAAAAGACAACCCCCTTGACTGGGTGCAACTCAGCACCATTGTGCCACCCCGCATCAATGCGCCACATCCACGGTGGTGGCGGGCAGCCCACCATGGCCCAGGTATATGGCGCCCCCGGCCCCCCCCCCAACGCCCATGCCAGGGCCATCTCCCGCACCAGAAATTGACCTCCTGCAAGCTGCGCTCAGCTCCAGAGGCCCTTGCGCCATATGCCGCACGCTCTACATCCGTTCGTGCACTGTGCGCGCCACCTCAAAGTAGTGCGCCACGTTCTCCTCTGCGGTTGTGGGCAGCACCCCGTGGCCCAGGTTGAGTATGTGGCGGGTGCCCTGCGCGGCCTTGACGGTGTCGATGATGCGCTGCTCGATAAAGTCCTTGGACCCAAACAGGACGCCGGGGTCCAGGTTGCCCTGCGAGTGTGGGGTTTTGGTTGGTTAAAAAACCCTTCGGTAGGTTAAGAGCAGGTTGCCCTGCCCCAAGGGTGTGGGAATAGGGTTGGCGTTGGTATTGTGGAGCCAAAAGGAGGGTGCTAGGGTAGCAATGTGGGCTTGCAGAATATAGACCCTCAGCCGCTAAGTCCGCCTGTAGCACATTAGTTGTGGGTGCAACCCCCGTCTTCAGGAAGCACCCGCAGGGATTGTGATGCCAAAAAGTATCCCCAGTCACAGCCCTCGGTATCTACCTCAGGTACATGCCATCCATCTCCCACTCCACCACTCTGTGTTGAGGCACAGCCAGCCCTTATGGCAACCATCCCCCGTCCAAAGTCCGCACCACCCCACCTTGCCAAACCCCCTTTGCATACCACGCCACCCCCCACCTATTGCCCAGGGCCCCGCAAACCTTTACCTGCAACCCCTTCTCCACCCAAATGCTACCCCCCACCCCTGCCCAACTCCCCACCCTTGCCGACCACCGCCACGCACCTGGATTGCGAACTCAGGCCCCACGCGCTTGATGGCATCCACCAGCGACACACTCCCGTCCACCGATACAATGTCGGGCCCGCATGCCGCCATGCGCTCCATGAGGCCCCCGCTGCCGGAAATGTACAGGATGATGGGCACCTGGGGGTGAGATGTTTTGAGCATTCAGTTTAAGAATTCAGTATGAATGCATACTCGGCCGATCGTATGCATTCATCTCAGGCTGCAATTGTTTTCAGACAAATGTGGTGTATTTTGCTTTTATTGCTGCCCTAACTTGATGGTCAATGATAGTATGCTTGATGCAATGACACCCTCATCAGGAGTATCCACGCTAGGATTCCACACTGACACGAGATTCACCAGTGTGAGTAGTCGCCCTGAATTGCTGACCATTGCTGATCTGCTCCATGCAATGGTACCCTAATCAGCAGTAATTATGCCAGGATTCCCCACTGACCTGTGGGTGCGTCGCCCTGAATGAATCGATGATCTGCTTGATGTAGGGACCAGCAAAGATGTCAAAGTCCTCGGGGGCAAGGTTGGCTGCCCAGGAATCAAAGATCTGGATGCACTGGGCGCCGGCGTCGGCCTGGGGAGGGAGTGGGGAGGGCTTTTTAAGGAGGGGTGTGGGGCTGTGGGTGGCGTGTGTGCCTTGATGTGTGTGCGGTGGTGGTAGTGGTGGTTGGTCAGTGGGCAAGGCAGGGTTGGCCTGCTTCATGCTGGAGTGTGTGTGTATGTGCAAGTCCTCAAGAGGCCAAATTAGCTGCCCAGGAGTCAAAAATTGGATGCACTGGGCGCCGACATCAGCCTGGGGGTGGAATGGGGGAGGACGTTTAAGTGGGGGCGGCGTGCGTGGCTTGGGGTGTGTGCGGTGGGGGTGATGATGGTGGATGGTGTGCAAGGGGGGGTCCGCATGCATGTTGTGGGGGGTGTGCATGTGCAACATGGGCTGCACGCCTGCGTCAAATTTGGGGGTTGGTAGGAAGGTGGGGTCTTCCAGTGTGCACATTGCAGGCCCGGGGGTGTTTTTTATAGTTTGCATGAGTGAGCGGCAGGGAGGAAAATCGAGGTGCACATATTGGAGCGTGTGTATCTGAAGGGGCCTCCTGCAAGGACCCCACCTGGTAGCGGCAGTAGTTAGCGATGTCCACCGCCAGCTTGGACAGCAGCGCATGCAGGATCTTGGGCTGAGTGAATGCCATGGTCTTGATGACGCTGAAGGTCTTGGAGGACCCGCCCTCAACAATGTAGCAGGCTGCGGTGGGGGGGGTAGAATTTAGGGTTCAGAGTTTAGGGGTTTAGCCACCCTTGACAATGTAGCAGGCTGCAGCGGGAAGGATTTAGGGTTTGGGGTTCGGGGTTTAAGTTTTCAGGTTAAGCCGCCCTCAACGATATAGCAGGCTGCATTGTGGGGTAAGGTTTAGGGTTTGAGTTTTAGAGCTTATACGCCCTCGACGATGTCGCAGGCTGCGGCGGGGGTAGGGTGGTTGATTTCCTCATCGCTTCGGTCGCGAGGCAAAGTACTGTTGCCAAAAACCACCCTTTCACCCCAGAACTCACTAAAAGTGAGCATGGTGCCTCTAGCTAGGGTGCACAGGCCAAGCCCTTACCTAGGGTGAATGGCGCGCCCACAAAGCCCAGGGTCGCCGCCTCATTGCCCACCTCCTCCCTCAGTGTGCGCAGCGCCTCGCCCACAAAGGGGACGCACTCCTCGGGCACAAGGGGGGTGAGCTTCTCCACTTGCTGCAAAGGGGGGGGAAGGGGAGCGGTGAGGTGGTTCAGGGTGTAGGGTTTAAAGTTTGCTACAAGGGAGGGAAAGGGGAGCGGTATGGTAAGTACACATTGTGCTCATCTTGTTTTACTTCTATTGCAAGGCGGAATGGGCCATTGTGGCGACCTTCCTTATTCTTTGCAAATGTTTGTTTCTTCCACCACATGCTGTCTCTTTGCGTAGCCATCCCCATGCAATCACACCACGCAGCAACCGCATCCCCATTCCCATGCAGTCACACCATGCAGCAGCCGCATGCGCCGCCACGTATTTTGCCATGTGACATGTAGGCTTGGCTATACGTTGCGCCGTTGAGCACTGACCCGCCAGCCCACCAAACCCTAAGGAGCTAAAGCCCCGCCCCACTACACCCTCCGTAAGCGCATTCGCACCTCCATCGTGCGGATTGGCTCATGGATGATTGGCCCCTTGCCTGTCACGATGTCGAATGGGATGTTCATCCCGGGGAGGGGTGTCAGGATATCTGAGAACAGGATCACCCCATCAGGCTTGAAGGCCCTCCACGGCTGCAGGGAAACCTCAACCTGTGCAAGGGGGGGGTTCAGGTGGTGAGGAAGGGGGGATTGCAGGAGAGAGGGTGAGAAAGAGGGCACAGGGGTGAGCAGGGGGCAAAAAGGGGGGTTGTACATTGGATCAAGGTGCGTTGGAATTTTGAGGCGAGCTGCGCTGCCGCACAATGGTATGTGCTCCCTTCTTTTTGGAAGTCCCAGTGCATATTCCACAACAGATAAATAGAATGAAGTGAAGCATTTCACGAAGCGGCAGGGGTTGTTGCAACCACTTCTATATGTGCCACCTCCGGAGGGCAGTCTTCCAAGGAGGGTACTGACGTGGGATGGTTAGGGTTCCCCACACCTATCACCACTTCCAACCCATTTAGGCCCTCCCTGAGAACAGTTGATGGCATAGGGTGTAGATATGTCGCACCGCCAGGCCCACATTCTCTGGCCACTCCCTGAACGTGGTTTAGGGTTTTGGGGTGCAAGGTTTAGGGTAATAGGGTTTTCGCACCGCCAGGTCCACGTTCTCTGACCGCTCCCTGAAGGTGGTGTGCTTCTTGCACATCTCCTGGTACACCTGGGGAGGGGGGAATACCCTTAGCTAGGATGCACGGAGATTGCAGACCCGCGTGGGCAGCGTGCGGGACGTGCATGTTGCACAGACGAGGCAGTGACAACGCACATGCAGCCGCGCATTGGAGGAGAGAAGCTTTGCTCAGCCAGCAATGGTACAGTCAGGGTGGCTGGCAGCTAATACTGTAAAGGTTTGTTAGCACCATCAAACGCCCCAGTGGCGAAACAAAGGGGCGTTTTCAATTGCTAGTTAAAACACGCTTGAAAAAATTCTACTGTGCAGTCGGATGGTATGTGTCAGGGAAGGGCACTGCTTTTGAGTAGTAAGACCAGGAGGGTCTGGGTTGGTGCCTGGGTAGGGTGGGTGGGTGGTGGGGTGGTACCTTCATGTACCGTCCAGCTTGCCTCATCATCCACACGGGGGGCCTCTCCACGGCATCCCCACGCACAGCACGCAGCAGCAGGGGGACCTCCTCGGCCTGTGGGGTGCCAGATGCTGTTCAGGGTTTAGGGTAGACACCCCCAACGGGGCAAAGTGCTACAACTGAGGTCCCGGACGACATTGGGGCCAAGGGATGTCTGCGCAGGGGGTGAGCGAAATGCGACGCATTGCCTGTTTTAACAACCACCAAAAGGATTGTGAAGTTTGTGATACGGCTTGGTGCAGAAGGAGGTGGATGGCGCACGACCCACGTTATACAACAGAGTGCCGTGGTAGGCGTTGTCGCCATTGCCGTTGAAAGTTTACTGCATTCTCTGCAGTATTTAAATTGGACTTACTGTGCCTGTTGTTGCAGAAGCTGGGACCTCGGTTGCGGCCACCGATCGCACGCACAGGCGGGCCCGAGCATGCCTGGTGGCTGCCCTGGTGGGTGCCCGGGTCGTGCATGGTGTGCCCACCTGCAGTGGGGAAAGACGTCGCAGGTCAGTCTAGTGCTAGCTGGTACTAGGCTGCAAATAGTATTGTTTGCATAAACTATATGCAAACCAGCATTGTAGAGCACTGTACTGGACGTACCTTGGCGGACATGGTGGAGTGCATTGTGGAGGATAAGGCGACGATGCCGACGAAGAATTATGCAACCACAGAGCGACCACTTTCAAGGCGCGGTAAACAAAGACGCCGACGCAAAGCGTTGGTCTAACTATACGCAAGTTGCAAGGGTGCAACAACTTTGTATCGAACGACGAAGTGCCGTGGTTTGCATATGCATGCATTGTCGCTTTATCCGGTTTATTTGCTGACGTGGCAATTCCGGATGAGGCCAGGATATCAGCAGGGGTGCACAACAATTGCTACGGGGGGGTTATTCAGGGGAAAAAACGTAATCAATCAGAGGGCTAGCAAAAAACGGGAACCAGTGCATGCAGAGGTGGTGAGAACTGCCGTGCAAACAGCAACAGCAACATGCGTGTGGTTCAGTGACCCAACGACTTCATTGCCTGTATGTGTGATTAGCAGCATCGACTGAACGCGCTGCAGGTGACCCGACGATTTTCGGCAGCGGCGCATGTGGGGCATGCCACTGCTTCCAAGTGCTCCTCCACCCAGCTCAGGAAGTCACTAGAAAAAAAGGTATGCAACCATTTGGGCACTTGAGTTATATTTATATCTAAAAATGTCCCTTACTGGGACGACATGGAAGTCGGTTGTGTACGGCAAGCCCATCCTTCCTTAGCCTCGCATACACATGGTTCCCCCCACCCTTGATTGATGTGCTCCTGTGGAGGTTTCGGAGGGCCCCTTCTAGCATATAACTGCACTTCATGATAGAAGTTTAAATCAAGTATCTATAGTTGGGTGCCCACATCAGTGCACGTTGACGACCATGTGTGCTTCACTGCAGATCCTTGGTGGCTGTAGTCACCCGCCACTAATGTGGGCAACCAAATTGGCGATGTGGTTTTTCAGCACTAAGAAGCCCAGATCCACAGCCATGACATCGGCTTCTACAGCACAAACTGGAGGAGACCTTAGCTCATTGCCAGCACCTGCAATAGAGCTCATTGCCACCGCCCTGGCCAGCAACCCAGACGCGTTCTGGACGCTTCATGACATTGCCCAGCAGGCAGCATCCGTGGCGCTGGCCGGCCCAACCCACCAGCAGTGCCAGGCAATTTCTCAGGAGATCTGGAGGCAGCTTCGCTCCATGCTGCCCCTCCCAGCGTGCCTAGCGGCACCAGACTTTGACGCCATGTCATCGGCACAGCTGCGAGCTTTTGCTGCCGCCAATGGGGTTTCCAAAGGGGGCAAGAAAGCAGAGCTGGCAGCAAGGCTCAAAGCCCACCTGGAAGATGCAAAAGGACCTGTACTCTGCTACAACCGTGCACCCCAAGCAGCGGGGGTCGGTGATGCGCACCCAGACGAGCCGCAGTGTCTATGCCTCAGTTGCTAGGAACATCTATGGCCTGAGTAACGACGACCTCCAGCAGCTGCCATTTCAGGAGGTTACATTCCCAGTCTATGACGAACCCCCTCCATGCCGCCTCTACAAGTCTGTGGATGTGAAACGCATAGCCAGGGCAAAGCACGGTACGCAGGCAGCATACCTGGCAGCACAGCGGGAGCGTGACCCATTCTGGCAGGGGCGGAAGACAGAGCACAAGGAGCAGCGCACACAGCAGCTGACCGCAGCCCTGCAGGCACAGAACCTGGCACAACCTGTCGCCATCGCGCTGTTCTCCAAGCCCTGCACCAGGTACATTGCGTATGGCGGACCCGGCACCCCAGACAGCATCGCCACCCAGCTGCATGAAATGGAGTTTTTCCAGCAGCACACGCGATTTGAGGATTTCCGGCAGGCAGCGGAGCAGCGCGCAAGGCGCCCGGGGACCCAGTGGGACATGCTGACAGGCATGCCAGACAGGTGGTCTCTGGAGGAGTGGTACACGCGCTATGACCAATCCCAGGATGAAAAGGATGCCCAGGCGAGGGTGTGGGCGCTGGATGCGTGGGTGGAGGGGTGTGGGTCCAGGGCCAAGGCGATGCGCAGGCCTGAGCTGCCTGCCAGCATGCGGGAGAGGCTGCCTGATGGTCAAGGTGAATCGATTGCATTGCTGTGGGATGTGGAGTGAGCGGGTGGGTGTTGCGCCCCGGCAGTAAGGGTTGTTTTGCAAAGTGCAGCGGCATTGCAAGGCATTTGCCTAGCTGGCAATTGTAGGCTTCAGGGTCAGAGGCTGCTCGCCAAGCACTATGGGGCTGACCAGTCTAGATATTGTTTAGGAGCCTTGATTTATTGCTGTGCCACTACACATTGTGCACGATTTGTTTGTTTTTCGTTTCCTCGGTCTCTCCAGTGTGGTTTTGTCAAGGGTTTTGTGCGCCATGCGCTACAAGTGCTTCTTTAGAATGTTGCAGACAACAATATGCGTGTAGTTATGCACCCAGATATTTTGAGCGGCTGTCTAGGAAGCAGGTATGTAGACAGATAGGCTGAGACCCCTTTTTCACCTGCCAACAGCTAGCCCTTAACAGTTTGCAATTGCCCAGTGCGCAAAGCGCAGCGCGCTAAGACGTCCCCGTTCAGGGTCCGACCCTGTGTGCAATAGAACCCTGAACAAACATCAGAGTATCGGATAGCCTCCAGAGGGAACATGACTGCCAGATTTCAAGCGTGTGAGAGTGGAAAGTCATTGTGTGGTGGCAACCTCCTAACCCATATGCATGCGGCTGCCATACTGTAACCAGGTCTACCATAAAGCTGCAAAAGTCGAGTAAGAACAGGAACAAATATGCCGAGGTATATAAATTGCCTTGTGTAGTACGAGGGCGGACACTGCGCCCGCTTTATGCTTGCATGCATTCCTGCGCATGCATGCATGCCACACCGTTGCACGAACAGCAGCAGTAGGAGTAAACAGCACAGAAGGGGACTGTTACACAGCTGTTACACGCCCGATTTGTACGTGAACGCGTTTGAGGGCTTTTACGAGTTGAATCGCTGATAATATAGTAAAAATAAAACAAAGTCGACTCAACCTTCAAAGGCATTGGCAAGCTGAGAACATCAACATCGTGAGACTCGCTGCGACCCAAAAGCTTGAAATGCGCTCTCTGTCTTTATCTGAGTCGACAACACGCTTTGCAGTTGACCTGTTTGTTAGCTGGCTGCCATTCGGCATGCTCTGCAGGACAGCTTCACACATGCACCAGAACAGGTATTTGACAAATGGGCACATGGGTAATAGTTTATGGAGTATAAAGATCCGTATACATCACTATTTAGTGTTAACGCCGGACAATCACAGCAGGACCACCTAGCTCATACCATATGCATGCACCAAGGCATGGTGCACCCGCAAGCTTGGACCCACCTGGGTTTGGTCTGTTGTTTGCCTTCAAAAAGGACCTGCTGTCATGCCAACCATCTTAAAGAGCTGCAAATATGGGTTATCCTTTGTAATGCCCCCCTAGAATTCTTAGCCCAGTTGCAGTGCATGTCCCATCGTATCAAACCTGGTATGTCTTGAACCCATATGATTGGTTCCAGTTGAAGTTATTTCGGGACACAAGGATGCCGTCCTCTATTTTATCACCATGCAAATCACGCAAATCCTCCTGTCAGTGGGTAGATACGAGTATATTTCGCACTGCATAGAACAGTTCATGAATTCGTGAGTTGATCACCCGCCTTGAATGCTCCACTGCAGGTCCGTTTAGTAAGTTGGTTTGCCCACCACAACAAGACTCCCAACACCCGGAAGCGTCACTACGTAGTCATGAAAACTGCAACTTCAGTAGACTGGAGTGCCCTGCCTTCATCTGCAATAGAGCTCATCGCTGCCGCCCTGACCAGCCACACAGATGCCTTCTGGACGCTTCAGGACATCGCGCAGCAGGCGGCGTCTGTGGCGCTGGCCGGCCCATCCCACCAGCTGTGCCAGGAGCTTTCTCAAGAGATCTGGAGACAGCTCCGGTCCTTGCTGCCGCCACTGCCAGAGTGCCGTGAAATACCTTAATTTGACGACATGACAGTGAAACAGCTGAGAGCCTTTGCTGCCAGCCTTCCAGGAATGATTTCCAAGCGGGGCAAGAAAGCAGACCTGGCACCCAGGCTCAGGGCCCACCTGCAGGTGCAGCATGACCTGTGCCCTCGCACCGTGCACCCCACACAGGGCGAATTGGCTGTGGGGGACAAAGTGAGCCGCAGGGTGCATTGCCCTGATGCCAAGGACGGATTCGGCCTCAGCAAAAAGGATTGCAGCAAGCTGGCGCCTCGCAAGGTCATCACCCGCCTTGACAGCACGTGCATTCTGCTTCGCAAACCCCGCCACTACAAGGCTGTGGAGGTTAGGCGCATTGCCAGGGCAAAGCACGGCACACAGGCAGCATTCCTGGCAGCAGCACGGGCCAGGAATGTACTCTGGAACGACCCCTCCAATGAGCATCTTGAGCAGCGCACAGAGGAGTTGGCCACAGCCCTGAAGCGCCTGAACTACACTCGGCCTGTCACCATTGCACTGCTGTACAGAAACTCCATGCGGTACATTGCCTATGGAGTCGGGGAGCCTGAGGACATCGCAACCAAGATGCGCGAATTGGAGTTTTTCCAGCAGCACACACTGTACGACGACATCAGGGAGGGTTTGGAAAAGACTGAGAAGCGGCAGACAACGTTGGAGTACGCTCCAGATGAATATTATGAGGAATATTCTGATGACCCCAACGATGATGGAGTTCTTGATTGGTATCCTGCTGACGAGGAGCTGGATTTGGATGATTTGCGTGAGAGGTACTTTGACATCCCAGACAGGTTGGATAATGAGGCTGGGTTGATGGCACTGGATGAGTGGGTGGAGGCGTGTGGGTCCAGAGCCAAGGCGCTGCTCAGGCCTGAGCTGCCTGCCAGCCTGCGCGAGATGATATGAAGGGTTTTTGAGTCCATCATGAGGCCTACGCTGCTTGGTGGCAGGAGCACTTTCAATCCCTTGCTGTGGAATTGGGTTTAGGGTTTAGGGTTTAGGGTTTGGGAGGGTGGCAGATGCAGTTCGGGAGGCATGTGCTGGTTTGCGGATCATCCGCTGGGTAGCACTGAGTAGTATTAGCTTCCAGTAAAGCCACTTCAATCTGCGCTTTGGGATGTGCTGCTGCACTGGTAAACGGGGAATCCACAATAATGGTTTGTCCGGCATGCCATGACCTATCCTGCTGCTGATACAATTGTTGCGCATTCCAGTAGGCACCATACTTGTACGGCAGTACATACATATACAAGAATGATTGTTAAGGGTGGCACAAAGCGCTGACTCAGGGCGTACGCTGTAATGATTTATTAAAAAGGAATAAAATAAACTACTCGTACTAATTAAACTCTTTTGGCATGGGATGTCAGTGACATCATGTCACAGCTACACAGATGGGCTCTTGACAGGGCAATGTTACTTCACGCCAATATCTCCTGCACACCTTGTCACTACAATGAATGTCAGGCAGTACCGACACAGTGTAATATACTGCCTCGCAGTAAATGGCTCACATGTTCAACAACTTCCGCATAACCTCTGGAGGTAAAACGCACTGCGGCATGCATGCCGTGTAGTAGAAAGGCAGGCGCACCAGGCGCACATCTCCGCTGCGGCGCACCATCCCCAAGGGATGCTGCATCACCCAATTGAGGGTTTTGAGCACGGGGCGTACTCGTGCGCCCCCACCCTAGGCGTGTGTGATTTCCCCCATGCGCATATACCCCCCTGTCTGCGTAGTCGCCCTGGCAGAATTTTATCATCCAAATTCCACCCCTATCCCCACCATTCCCAGGAACCCGCACCCTCTTCCCATCCCAAGGTGCTACAGGTGCTGTCCCAGGTCCACCACTGTCACCACCCGCCCCATCCCCGACCTCCCTTCCTGGAACCCGCGCCAGCACATCCACTAGCCAGCCAACGCAGGTAAGGCCAAGCGCCAGTGCGCCATGCGCTCCTCCAGCTCAACAGGCGGGCCGCCAGGCATGGCCCCGGCAGCGCCACCGCGGGAGGCGCCATTTGGGTGCGCCGGATGGCGTGATGTGGGCGGGGGCACATGGCGGCTGCGGGATCATGCGGCAACAGCGCTGGCCCGGGCAGCAACTCCCAAATGAGCAACAATGCATGAGGACTATGAACCTTTGCAGCTTTAGCAAGTGGTTGCTATGTATAATGCCATGGGACGGTACACAAGCCTATAGCTAGCGGCCAGCACCTGCCCAGACAAGGCCGAAGGAAGTGATGTACATTACCTACCGATGCATGAACCTGGGGAGGCTGGGAGGCTATGGTTAGGGCTTCAGCTTGTAGCTGCCTCAGACATTTATTGCCAACTTGAGGATGTGCTTGACGCTTGACATGTCTGTACACAGGCATGCCCTGCATGCCACTGCATGCCACAGGTGCAATGCTGTGGCAGGCTTTACACTGTGGGTCAGACCAATAAACAATCAGGGTTTGTAATAACTGGTAGTGACAATACCTGCCGGCCGTCTCAAGAAAACTGTTTCATGTTCATTTGGCATGCAATCGGCCAGTTGAAGCGCGTTGCACGATTGCTAGTGTTACAGGGACGCCGCGATGTCCGTAACTATTACTTACTCTACATATGCTCTGCACCCAGTAAAGAGTGCACAATGGGACCTGCCAAGCCACTGATAATGCATGCATGCATACACGACTGTAGCTAGTATTGCACTGGAGTTTATAATGCATGCCTCAAGGGGGAACCTGCCTGTACAATTTTCCACTTGAAGCACTCTAGAATAAAGTCGCTGCATAGGATGCCGCTCCCAAGGCAGTGCCCCTGACAAACCCCGTATTACCTAATTTCCGGTTCCCGGTCAACTCTTGAGATCAAGAGCACCCCAGAAACAGCAACAAGCGTGTGACGTTATTGAGACTTTCAGCGCTAGCCTATTTAGCCTATTCTCTTGTTTTTTATTGCCACCGGACTGGACACGTTGCATATAGGCTATGCCGTCCGTTGTACTGCTGCTAGCCGTTAATATGTTGGCATGCTAGTGATGCTTGGTGAAGGACAAGAAGTCACAAACATAAGGAAAAGGTATGTGGGACACATGTCTTCAATGAATGTTTATAAGCCTCGTAGTCTTCACTGGCATGTCTCGGTGTATAGTTTAAAACATACCGTTTCCCAGCATGCATGCATGCAGGTGCCATCGTGGACTACCTACTTGCTCGTACTATTGTTTTCGAAAGTGTCCTGCAAGCCACTTGATATTGAAATACACTTTGACACTGTGATGCTTGACCATTTTGCACTACCTGCCGCTGCATCCAACTTTCCAGTAGTATTTTTCAGCCCTGGTGCTGCACTTCATGCATGGTTCACAACCATAGGGTTCACAACAGTGTGTGCTTCACCGCAGACCCCTGGCTTCACTTCAGCTTTGTGTCCGCCCACCACAGTAAAACTCACACCGCTCTGAAGCAATAGCCCCGCAGCCACGGCAAGGACAGAGCCAACAGACTAGTCCTTCTGGAGTGCTGGAGTGCGCTTCCTTCACCTGCAATAGAGCTCACTGCTGCTGCCCTGACCATTCACACAGAACTAGGTGCCTTCTGGACGCTTCAGGACATCGCTCAGCAGGCAGCGTCTGTGGCGCTGGCCGGCCCATCCCACCAGCTGTGCCAGGAGCTTTCCCAGGAGATCTGGAGACAGCTTCGTTCCTGGCTGCCACCACCGCCAAAGTGCCCTGCACCACCAGACTTTGACACCATGACACTGGCACAGCTGAAAGCCTCTGCAGCCATCGTCCAAATCTCCAAGGGGGGAGCAAAGGCAGAGCTGATAGCCAGACACAGGGACCATCTGGTGCAGATGCAGCCTGACCAGAACCCTCGCACCGTGCACCACAAGCAGCGCGAGTTGGTTTTGGGTGACGAGAGGAGCCGCAGGGTGCGGCGCAGGGTTCTAGACTCAATTGCCAGGGAAACCTATGGCCTGAGCTATGAGGATTTCGAGCAGCTCAAGTGCCAGACAGTTGAGTTCCCTCTTGAAAACCCAGCCTTTCCGTATCGGGTCCGCCTCTATCGAGCTGCTGAGGTGAGGCGCATTGCCAGGGAAAAGCACGGCACGCAGGCAGCATTCCTGGCAGCACAGCGGGACAGCGACCCAATCTGGCAGGGGCGCAAGACAGCGCACAAGCAGCAACGCACACAGGAGCTGACCACAGCCCTGCAGGCAAAAAACCTGGCTCAACCTGCAATCAAGAACCTGTCGCCATTGCACTGTTCTCCAAGCCCTGCACCAGGTACATTGCGTATGGAGCACGCGGCCGCCGGGTGACCCCAGACGGCATCGCCATGAAATGGAGTTTTACCAGCAGCACACACGATACGAGGATTTCAGGGTCCTTGTGAGAGAGCGGCAGAACTATGGAGAGCAGGCTGTGTACAAGGATGCAGCTGAACATGACAATAATTAGGACCGGCTGGATGTTATGGCATTGTGGATGGCACTGGATGCGTGGGTGAAGGGGTGTGGGTCCAGGGAAATGGCGCTGCGCAGGCCTGAGCTGCCTGCCAGTATGCGCAACTGGGAGAGCTTGCCTTGGGCAGCGGGTCAGGGAAAGAGTGGTGCCCTCCTGTGGGACCTTGACTTGGAGGATGTGTGATGCAATATGGGGCTTTATTTGTGGGACCTAGACTTGGAGGATGTGTGATGCAATATGGGGGCTTTATTTGTGGGACCTTGACTTGGAGGATGTGTGATGCAATATGGGGGCTTTATTTGTGGGACCTTGACTTGGAGAATGTGTGATGCAATATGGGGGCTTTATTGTGGGACCTCAACTTGGGAGGATGTGTGATGCAAAATGCGTGTGGTCAATGATGAGCATGTGCCGCCTTGCAGGACGCTGCAGCATTGTCTGGCTGGCACATAGCGGAAGGGGATAGGTTGGAGGACATGTATTGGACCGTGGTCGCCTGGCACATAATTACTAGATGATTTTACTCAGGGGCCGTGCATCAACTGTATGCTGCTTTTGTGCTTTTCCATGGACAATGAGCGAGCCACTCTTCTTGGTATCACCTTTCTGGCATGCCACACGCCAATAGCCCACTTGCTGCCAGTGCACCGCAGCTGGCTGCGCGCATCCACCAACCAAGGTGGTGCACCAGTGCGTCACTAGGTTGTACGGCTGTAGGTATTGAGCACCCATTTCGCAGCATGCGTACCATGCACAGCAATGCGTGCGCCATGTGAAGCATATGATATGATATGTGGGCCATATGAAACCCTAAATCATATGATATGATATGTGGGCCAGTTGCGCACTACTAGCTGAGCTTTGCACCCCGGATTTACCAGTCTGCAAGCGTGCAGAAAAGGTATGCATGCATGCAATGCATGCTGTTGCATACAGCGTATGCTTTGTGGGAAGGAGCTGGATTTGTAAAACAGCTGTCATTGTTGAACAGCTTGCCAGGGCTCTCCATGATTTCCATCCCAACCCACACCACGGGGCACAACAGCTGTTGTCCTAGGATTTGGAATGATCACTTTATTGTAACTGTCATCAGCAAAGTAACAATGAACATACTATTTCATTGCTATACCCATAAACTGTGCGCATAACTATGTATACACCCATATGCACATACAAATTATTTTGCATAATGAATCCTTATACGATCATCGACCATTATGAATTGAATTGGTAATTGCATGGCCTGTGATGGCAGAGCTCCATGCCATCAGTGGACCTGGTCCAAGCACTGCGCCACAGGGCAGGAATCAGCCTTAACTAAGTACTGCAGAGAAAGATCGTCTTGATGTGCCTAGGGCGGCAGTACACAAACCATTGTGTCTCGAGTGCATGCGTGGTGACTCACGGCTCACGGCTCATGACTCATGGCTCATGACTCATGGCGTCATGACTCATGGCATTGGGCGCTTCACCACGCCGAGCGGCACAGTGTTTGAAGATTCAAAGCAGTACTACCTGGTAGCACTGTTTGCAAGCTGTGTGCTGCACCACATGGCAGCGCACTGGTGGTCACCAACTTGTTGAGGTATTATTGATTACACGACACATGCTCATGGAGCCTCCTGAGGAACGCTGCACCACACTGTCAGGGGTGCGCACATGCGTGGTCAAGTGACAAGCTATGGCGTGGCAGCCATGCCGGTAGTATACTTAAAGACATCTGGTAAAACAAGCCTAGGGTGAAACGTAGTGTTTTTTTCTCTTCTCCTAAATCGGTGTGTGATTGTGTTGTGCATGCCCCCCCTCCCCACTGCCCATGGCAGGACCTAGTGTGTCTAAATCGTAAACAGTGATGCAGCCACATGCAACCCCAAACTGCCTCCATCATTGCTGCAACCCCAGGGAAAACCAATAAATGCTAGTGTTTAGAGTCAGCTGCTACACCTGCCCCAAAGCTTTTGCCCTAGACAAAGGATGCCTTCAGTGAAAATCCAAACACAGCGGCAACAGGAAAAGGCCAGATGCATGCGGAGCGGAGAGCATCATGAATGCGGCAAACCCTAAATCTGCAGGGCTTCGCCAACGCAACAGGACAGGAAAAGGCCAAATGCATGCGGAGCGGATACCATCATGAATGCGGCAAACCCTAAACCTGCAGGGCTTTGCCAACGAACCGTAGTATGTTGATGCACTGGAAAGCCCTCCCGTGCAATGGGGGCGCAATTACCCAGCCAAAAATATCCTGTGTGTTGTGCAACCCACCTTAATAAGCGGGGCCAATGAATGCAAAACTAGCGTGGGCGGCGTTTGGTGCATTCCTATTCGCCAGGTATTCCCTATTGTTCCTTCATACAAACCACCCCACGTTGCACAACAGGTGCAATGTTAAAAAGCAGAAACCCCAGGGGTTGGCAACAATCAAGCAGGGGAGGGAAAAGTGGGGGGAAAACCTAAGGGCATGCTCTCTAACTAGAGCCGCCCTCACACCTCCCGTTTTTACTTGACGTCGTTCCAAAACCACGAAGGTGTGACTGATGTGCAGTGATGGGTGGCGATCCATGCAGGCTCAGCCGGCACAGCAGCATCCCACTCCCAAACCCTAATAAAAGCCCTAGGATATGGTACATGCTCCCCCACCAAAGGGGAGCCCAACACGGATACTCCCTGCCACAAGGCAAGTGGCATTCCGGGCTAATCAATGGCAGCCCCTCAGCGTGTGATGACCCCCCCTTGCCGCCCCCATCACACGCCGCCTTCCTCCCCCTCCTCCATCCCATCATGCTGCTGCCCTGCTGCCCCGGTGAACCCCACCCTAAGGAAAACTGCCTAGCCTGGTGTGTAGAAACCAGCTGACGCCGCTCCAGCACCAAACCCTAGCTAGGGTAGCGGAGGGTTAGCCGGCAGTGGCAAAACCCCCGCTGTAGATGTTCCAGGGCCAGGGGCAGCTATGCAAACCTGTCTATCCGCACAGTAACCACCCTGCCGGCCACCTCTTTGTCGTTCATCTTGTCAACAGCAGCGATGGCGTCCTCCTTGCTGGCAAAGCGCACCACGCCAAAGCCCCTGGGAAAAGGGAATGAAAAACGTTGTAAAATACATTTCAAAACAGCACAAATGTAATTTAGGTGGGGATTGGTCGAGGACTAGCAGGGTGGCACGTGGTATTGGCATAGTGTGGGGGTTACTGAAGGGTCTGGTTGGATTGCTGGCACCCAAGTTGGCCCAACTGGCAGCATGCAGGGACAGGTGAGAATGCTGTTAAGGAGTGGGATCTGAGTGTGGCTAGGGACAGAATCGGGAGGCGGCTTGTGTGCAAGCGCTGTGCAGGTTGGAGGTGTGTGTTTGATGTCAACGTGACAGGGGGATGGGGGAGGGACCCTGCCACAGGGCAGCATCTAGGTGTTTAGGGTTTAGGTGTGGGTGAGGTGGCCCTGGTGCGAGGGACTTAGCACAAGCAAGGAGTGCATCCAACACCCTGTGATCACTCAAAGAAGTAGAGGCGAATGGCAGGGTCTTGGGGAGAACGGTGCGTGGGGCAGGTGTGCATTGATGTGCGCATGCATATGGCGCCCTGCGAGGGTAGCATGCATTTCACAGTCCACAGTATGCGATTTGTGTGACATGGGTGTCCTTGAAATGTGCTGGGCATTGCGGCGATGGGATGGAACCCTCCATGATGGTTATCGATAACCTGCCGAAAGCATTTTGAGGTAGGGTGTATATTAGGGTTCCCATCTTGACCTACCGCAGTCACCGTCCGCCCACTTCCTGCTATATATATTTCATTATTTAAAAGCAGGGCATTTTATTAGGGTTCAGGGTAGGGTTTCTCCTAAGGATTTTCCTCACCTTGACCTGCCGTAGCTGTCGTAGACCACGTCCGCCCGCTCCACGTTTGCACAGTCGCGGAAGGCGTCCTTCAGTTGCTGCCACGTGCAGTCATAGGGCAGGTTGTGCACGACGACCTGCAAGGGGGAGGGGGACGGGGCGCGTGAGCACGGCTGGGTTTAGGGTTTAGGGTTTTTGAACGGGTGGGTGCGCTGCTTATGGCCCTGCGGTGGGCACTTCCCCCCAATCTGCTGTCTGTTTTCTATGCAGCTAGTATGCTGAGGGTGGTGAAGGGGGTGTGTGGTACTGGTGTGAAGGGTATGCCATGGTCAGCAAAAGAGAGGATGGTGAAGTACTGGTGTCAATGGTGTGGCATGCAAAAGAGAGGGGACGTGGGGATGAAGGATGGCGCCTGCCTGCATGCAACTGGCTCTGCAAGAATATGCACACAGATTGCCAGAACAGTATGACATGACACACGCCAGGACCGCATGTGGGGCATTGACAAGGTGGCAGTGGTGGTGGCGGTGGGCGGAGGCACTCACTTGCAGGCCGCTGGACACCCCCGGCACGCCTGGTGGCGGTCGCCGCTCAGCAATGCCCCGCCCCCCCCTCCCTCGCGCGCCCCCTCGCGCCCCGCCCCGGAAGAAAAACACCCCCTCGGGTGCGTACGTCGGCATGGCAGCCGGCATGGCGCCGGGAATGAAGCCCCCCGGGGCCCCTCGCCCTCGGCCCCTGCCCCGCGGCGATGGGTAGCTATACCCGTACCCCCCTCGCCCGGGTGGTGCCTCGTAGTATGCGTAGCCATACCCTCCTCGGCCGCCCTGGTAGGCAGCGTACTCATAGTCGTACTGCGGTTGTTGTTGGTAGGGCCGGCGGACGGCGCCCTGCAAGCACCACACCCCCCACGTGTCAATGTTCAATGTTTCCACTGATGCAAGTGAGATGAGCGCCGATGGGCTGCTCCCAAACTCGTTGGGAGTCGAACTCAATACGGGGACATATATACTGGGCGATTCCACGGTCGATACGAACGGTATGAATCAGCCGCTTGGGAATGAGTGCATGGGGCCCCATGACCAGGCCAGTAGACTATTCAAAGCCATGCGATACGAAAGGTCCTCCTTTATTATCCGGCTAAGAAGCACAGGCTGCCAGGGTTGTACGCAACATGTTGCAGCGAAACAAGCACTCGTCCTGGCAAACAGCCTCGCCCTGAACATCCAAAGTGCAGTTTCTATCTCCTCCCGCCGACTGTGTTCCCAACCTTCGAATGCCCAAGTGTTCTATGCAACTTTCCTGGCGTTTTCAAAACACGGTAAACGCCCCCACCACCCCAGCCCCAGTTGCGACCTCCTTGCATATACAGCTGTGCCGGCGCTACCAGTGTATGTATATGTATGCACGCACCTGTGGAGGGGCGCCCTCTGGTCCCGAGACATGCACAGCTTTTTTCTTCCCGTCCTCCCCTTCCTCCACCACAAACTCCACCACCTCGCCCTCCCGTAGACTGCGGAAGCCGGGCGCCTCGATGCTACTCTGCGGGACCAATACAGCGCAGGTTGGGCGCCATGGGCCACGACCAATAGAAACGGGTCTGCAAGATAAGGTGACATGCCGATCACAACCCATAGTTTGCGTCCCACCCCCAGAACAAGCTGGTTACCCAACCCTCTGTCTTCCACCACGAAAGGTGTAGGTGGGTGCTGCCCACTTGTCGTACCTGGTGTACGAACAGGTCCTCACCCCCGTCGTCAGGAGCAACGAACCCATATCCCTTGTAGGCATTGAACCACCGCACGGATCCCCTTGCTTTGCCGCTGGGTTCCCCATGCTCCACTACCTGTTCCACCTGCTCTGCCTGCGGCTCTCCATGCTCGCTCATAGCTGCGGGTAACGGACTCAATAAGATACAGTCTTGCTACCATGCGTTAGGAAACGAAGCCTGGTCCTCCCTGCGCCCCTGCGCCTCACACAGCCCCAGCCATAGCACCCACCCAGCAGCACAGCAAGTGATACCGCACAACGACAGCCCAGGCTCCTATGGTAACGCGACGTCACACACGCATGCCCTTAGCCCCCATTCTTGCCTCACGACGACTGAAGACTCCCTGCTCTCTCCCTGCAACTGCACTCGAGAGCTTGCCGCTTGGCGGGTTGGCCAACCGGGAGTGGGGACCGGATCTTGGGCGGGCGAGGCAAAGCGCGGTCGCATGGGAGAGGATTTGCGATTGCTTCCATATCCTGCCCTGTGCTGACGTGGCCGACACGTGGCAAGCCCACAACTCTTTCGGGGGCTCTGCTCGACCCTGCCGAGGGGTTTCAGACTGCTCTTCAAGGAGCTTCTTTTGGCTGGTTGGCAGCTTACCACTGGCCAGTCACAGTGCTTGGGCCAACACCTATCACAGCCAACAGTGCGGTACAACTCAACGTTGGAGGACCACTTCTCGGCAGGCCAGCGGGTTGCTGACTCAGACTGGGTCCCACAAGCCGGGCACACACCACCTTCCACAGGAACTGGCCGCCATCCCATGGCATGCATTGCATGTTTGATGCACAATCCCCCCAATAAGCGGTCGAATGGTAGGTTGAGGTTTCCTGACCGCCCCAGCGATGTCTTAATTATGCCCCATCCAAGGTACACCCACCGCCAATTGCCACGCAGCACGCGTGGCGCAACCATGATGGCATGTCGCAACGACCATGGTCTCAGTTCACAACTTGAGGCTGCACGCACGCAGGCATTGGTATGCGCGCCCAAGGATACAACCGGCACAGCACCCCTAACAAACATGTCACGAAGCCACCAACACCTAACAGGGTCCCAAATGCCGCCCATACAGGGGGCCATAGCAGTGGCGCCTGCCAAAATAACTCCACAGCACATCACACGATATTGTAGTGACCTGTGACCTGCTAGTGCGTGTTTTCAGGCGCAATGCATTGAGATGGCTATCCCTAAAACCCGTGAGGCAGGGTTGCCATACGGGCCGCCACCCCAACCCTGGAAAACCCTAAAAAACTGCTGTGCAAGCACGCGTGTGCGTGGTCTGACCCCCGCCCCCCCAACCCTGGATCAGGCCGCCTTCTTTTGAGAGAGGAGCAAAGCAACGAAAAGACAGGGAAAACGTTGTTTCTGCGTGTCAAAAAATGCCGGGGCCCGCGCTGCGGGTTAGCCCCAATGTCAGTGGCGGGGTCAACACACCACCAGCCATGCATCGCCAGCACCCCCCCCCCTCTCCCCCCCCCTCTGCCTGCTGCGCTACTGACTTCACCCCTCCCCCCACCAGCCACAGCAAGTGCGCCACTCCAGTGTACCCTTCCCGTCTCCCCACTGGAGCCACACCACCAGCCATTGCCATTGCCCCGCCTGCTGCCGCCCTGACTGGCCGCGACTGTCTCCTTCCCTTTCCAGCTGCCGCATGTGGCGGCTACGCCTCCCCTGGCCTCCCCCAGCCACCCACCCTCTCAGCTCCCTGCGCGAGCGGCTGCCCTCGCCCTGGTCGCCATAGCAGCTTCCCCCTCCAGCCCCTACCCATGGCCATCCAGTGCCATGGGCCTCAGCACAAGTCACTACCACTCTCCTCCCTCCCTCTTCCACACCACACCTCGCCTGGAAGCCCCCCCCCCGGTCCCCTTCAATCCCCCTACCCATCCATGTCCTGAGGCCCTTGCCCAAGCTCCTGCACCTGCGCCCGCCCTGGCCCCGCCCTGGCCCCCGCCCCCACCCCCGCCAGCTTGTGCAGCAGCAGCGCCACCTCATCGGTGTCCTTCACGTAGTAGGGCGCCTTGGAGGGCTTCTGGCCAACCGTGCAGGCAAACACCTGCGGGGGAGGGTGTAGGGTTTAGGATTAAGGGTTTAGGGTTTGAGATTAGTATCCTTGACTAGGAGGGCGCCTTGGAGGGCTTCTGGCCAACCGTGCAGGCAAACACCTGCGGGGGAGGGTGTAGGGTTTAGGATTAAAGGTTAAGGGATTGTGTCCTTACATAGTAGGTCGCCTTGAGGGAGCCTTGGCCCACAATGCAGGCAAACATAGGCAGGGAGTGCGGGGCTGGGGGGTGTACAAGGGTGGGGGTTGGCAACCGGGCGGCATGCGCACCACAGCTGAAGAGGGTGAGCATGCGGGCACAGGCGTGGTTGAAAAAGGCGGCTATCACATGTGTGCAATGGGGAGGGGAAGGGGGGAGGCACCCATATTGCTACAAGGAAACTGGTGCCTCACCCATCTTCTCACCATGCACCCACCACCACTCCCTCATCCACCACCCCCTCAACCCCCCCACGCGTACCTCTGCCGGCATGTGTGGCGAGAAGGTGACATGCTCAATGGCGTCAAACATGTCCTCATCGCTCCGGTCATCTCCCACGCACAGCACAAAGTCTGGCGGCGTGGCCCCCGCGCCCGCCCCCGCCAGGATGCGCTCCGCCACGATGCCCTTGGACACCCGCTCCTTGGGTGGCTTGACCTCCACGATGGATTGCCCGCTCACCACCTCCACCCCCTCGTTGGCAAGCACCCCCTCAAGGTGGTCAAGCAGCTCCTTGGCCTGCGGGGGGTGGGGTGGAGGGGTGGGTGGGGGCGGTGGTGGAGGAGAAGAGTGCACTTTGCAACCCAAGCGCATGCCCGACGCGCCCACAGCACTACCGCCGATTAATGCCACGTTGACATAAGATTACTGTCAGCATCATTCAAAGATTAAAACCTCCGGTAATGGAGGCCGATATTGGGCAATGATATCAGGTCTATATCAACTGCTGCACCAGCTCAAAAAATGGTTTGAAGGGGGCATCTGACTGCACCGGCCATTGCTCCAACCCATGTGACCACCACCCACCTGCCAGTGCCCAAAGTCTGGGTCTGCGTCCCTGTAGTGCCACACCAGCGCGCTCTCCTTGGCCTCGATGCGCGACCCGTCTGTTGACTCTGTGTAGAGCTGCAGAATGGGGCGCACCAGGTCCTGCCAGCCCATCTCAAGGGGGTCGCGGCACGACCACTCGGGCGAGGAGGGGTGGCGCACGAAGAAGCCGTGCTCCGCGGCGATGCCCAGGCGCTCCTGCAGAAGGATTTAGGCGAGGTGGCCAGGTATTCCAAGGAGGCGGGTATGGGTAGGAGGAAGGTGTTTTGAGGTTTCAGGGAAGGGATTTCGTGGTTCAGGACCCATCGGGCGAGGAGGGGGTGTGCACGAACAAGCACTGCTCGACAGCAATGCCCAAGCGCTTTTGTGGAAGCAGGTATGGTTGTAGGGCTTCGGGTGGGGGTGGGAGGTTTGCTTGGCGGAAGCCGCCACTGGCGCACCTAGGAAAATCAATCAGGGCTTCAGGAGGGAGATTGCCACTGCCACTGCACATGTACATGCGCTGCCCAATCGTCCTACGCCAGGTAGGGTTTTACTAGGGTTCCCACTGAGGTATGTACTTGGATTCCCACACCCAGCTCCTCCCCCAAACTGCTCCGCCACCTCCAGCCACATCATGGCTTCAGGTTTTAGGGTTTCCGCACGCACCACTCCGCCAAACCACTCCGCCAGCTCCACGCGCGCCCTCCCGCTGATGACGTACACGGTGTTGTGCGGGTCCGAGGTGAGAGCGCGTAGCGTGTCCAGCAGCTCGGGCGTGGGGTGCGAGGAGATGGAGGAGGGGGGCACAAGGGTGCCGTCGTAGTCCAGCAGGAACACGCGGTTGCGCGCGCTGCAGGGGTGGGGGTAAGGGGCCTTGAAAAGGTGGCTCAAATGTGCTTTTTGAATGTGCGCACTGGATGCCCTCTCTGAATGCCCCTCGGATGCGCCGCACGTGCACCCTCCCAATGCATGCCCTGAATATGCGCCGCTGGAAAGTATTAACCGAATGCGCGCCCTGGAAAGGCACCCACAATATGCCCTACATGCACCCTTCCTCCCACCAATTGCGCATGCCGCCAACACCGGCCTGCCATGCGCAGCCGCGTGAGCCTTGACCAAAATTTCCTCCAAACCCAACCCTGACGCCAACCTGGCCAATCATGGCCAGCCAACCAACCAACCCTAAACCCAAAACCCTAAACCCTAAACCCAACTCATCTGACCCCAACCTGGCCAATCACGCCCAGCCCACCACCTCATGCACCTAACCTCGCCATTTCTCAACACCCCCAACCTCCCACCTTGCGTATGTCGCCAGCACCGCCGTGATGTCCAGGCGCCTGAACTTGGATGTGAGCGCAACCGTCCTGAATGAGTCTAGCCCCAGCCCCAACCCTCCCAATATCGGAAAAGCCTATCCCCCACCATGCCCAGCCACCCTCATTCACCACCACCCCCACCCTCCAACCCCACCGCCCACCTTGCGTATGCCGCCAGCACCGCCGTGATGTCCAGGCGCCTGAACTTGGATGTGAGCGCAACCATCCGGAAGGAGTCCAGGCCCAGACCCAGGTCGTAGCAGCGCATGTTGAAGTGCTCCTTGGTGAAGCGCCGCAGGTCAGACACGTACGACTGCGGAAAAATGAATATGTGAAAGGGGAGGGGGGAGGAGGGAAGGAGGAAGGGAGGCATGGGGATTGCAAGATATGAATGGATCCAGTCCCAGTCCCAGGTCATAGCAGCGCATGTTGAAGTGCTCCTTGGTGAAGCGCCGCAGGTCAGACACGTACGACTGCGGGTGGATAGCATTGTGGAAGCGGAGGGGGTGAGGGGGAAGGGAGCGTGTGATTTTGAGGGGTGATGTGTGAGAGCAAGAGGAGTGAAGGAGAAGGTGGGAGGAACGGGGGCGATGTGGAAACAAAGGGCAGATTTCAGACATTTAAAGTGCTGTCAGTCAGTGCACGTCAGGACCCTGAACAAAATCTTCAGCCCACTTTGCGCCATATTTACACCCTATCAAAACCCTGCATAAAACCCTACGCAAAGCCCCCGCCAGCCACCTGCGCCCAGTAGGCCACCGTGTGCTGGCTCAACAACTGCCACACGTAAACCCTACCCCAACCCTAGCAAAAAACCCGCCACCCACCTGCGCCCAGTAGGCCACCGTGTGCTGGCTCATGTACTGCCACACGTAAACCCTACCCAAAGTCTAGCAAAAACCCTGCCACCCACCTGCGCCCAGTATGCTGGCTCACGTACTGCCACACGTAAACCCTACCAAAACCCTGCAACAAACCCTAGCAAAGCCCCCGCCACCCACCTGCGCCCAGTACGCTACAGTGTGCTGGCTCACGTATCGCCAGTGCTTGTCGTGCCGCAGGCGCCGGTCCGCAGGCGTGAGCTTGATTGCCTTGTAGATGCCGTCAGCCACGCACTCGATCGACCAGGGGTTGACTCGGATGGCGCCCGAGAGCGAGGGCGAGCAGCCCACAAACTCTGAGACCACCAGCAGGGACTCGCGTGCGTGCTCCATGTCCGAGCCCTGCGGTGGGGGGTGGGGTTGAGGTGGGGAGTGGGGATGGGCACGAGACAGGGGGCAAGAGGCGTCAGGTGCATTACGAGAAGGTTTTTTTATATTTGGTGCAGCATGGGAAGGGAGTTTCCTGCCTGTGCTTCTCTTTTCGCCACTCATTCCCAGCAGCCAAACCCATCACCCCATCCCGCCATGCCGCCCCCACCCCCACGCTCCTCTCATCTGTGCCTGCCACCCCAATCCCCTCCATGCAGGGACCAGCACCGAATCAGGGCCGAGGAGAAAGCCAACCCCCCACACCTCCGCCACTAACCCCCCACCACCTATCCCCACCACGTACCTCCGGCCCCTGCCGCGCCACCACATACTCGTAGGGCACCAAATTCATCCCGTCCCTTGTGCAGGTCACCAGCGCCACGTCAGCCACTGAGTAGAAGGCCACCCGCTCGTACAGCGGCACGGGCCTCTCATAGAACAGCACCGGCGTGTATGTGGCGGTGCCGTACTTGGCTGTGATGCGGTCAACCACCTGGTGCACAAAGGCATGTAGGTCCTGGATGTCCTTGCCGCTGGACCTGCAAAAAGAGGATAAAAGGATTGGATTTTGCACCACAGCGGGCTGTGTAGGTAAAATTTTTCTGAAGGTTAGTGGTAGGGTAAAGGTTAGGGTATGTGTTGGGGTTGGAGGAAGTGCGGGGCCAACCACCTGGTGCACAAAGGCATGCAGGTCCTGGATGTCCTTGCTGCTGGACCTACAGGCCAGAAGGGGGGCGGGTCAGAGATTTTATTAGGGTTGAATTAGGGTTTTTGTTAGCGTGCTCATCCACTGAGGACATTAATCCAGCGCCCGCTCATACACCTCCAGCACCCGCTCATACACCAGGCTCACACACGTCCAATTGCTGGATGCCCCTGTACCCCACCCGCCCAACTGTACTACACAAAACATCTCCCGACAAGTGCACACTTTCGCCACCCCGTGCCCCCCCCCCACCATCCCACTCCACCCACCTTGGCGCGTTTGAGATCTGCACCAGCACCAGCTTGCCCCTCCACTCTGGGTGGTGGTCCAGCACCCGCTCAAACGCCTCCAGCTTGAGCTCAATCCCCTTGAAGATGTCCATGTCATCCACGCCAAGCAGCACAGTGCACCCCTTGAACTGTGGATGGGAAGAGGAAAAGGGGAGGTGACTACCCAGGCATAAGAAAAGTTGACTTTCTGGATCCTGGGGAAAATACATGCATATGGAAATGGGTACCATTGGCCCTTGAAGATGCCCATGCCGTCCCCGCCAAAGTAATAAGGTGCAGCACTTGAACTGTGGACAGCCATCCCCTCCCCACAACCCCACCGCCTGCAGCTCCCCTTCCCATGTCAGTATCCTCCCATGAGGACACGCTGAGCAGGCGCTCTGGCTTGAACCCCCAGTGGCCATGACCGTAACACCTATGCCTGGTTTGCCTGTAGCACTCAACCATCCACCTCCATCACCACCGCCGCCACCCCTCACCTGCGCCTGCAGCTCCCCCCTCCTCCACTTGGTATCCTCCCACGAGAACACGCTGAGCAGGCGCTCTGGCTTGACCCCCGTGGGCATGATCTTGATGCCTATTGTCCGCCCGTAGTACTCCAGTATGATGCTCCCCCGGCTGGTCTGGTGCTCAATGCCAAGCATGCGCGAGCAGCACGACAGAAAGTGGCGCGCATAGTCGAAGGTGTGGAAGCCTGCAGGAGGGCGTGACTAGGGCAGGTCAATTCCTGGACCATTGCTGGTCCCTGATGCATACCCCGATGCATCATTTTCAGGCCCTATAATAGCCCCGTCCAGCATCACCTGACCCACACTTGCACAAGCTACGTCCTCCATTGCGCACCACGGGCCCCATCCCCCCTACTCCCACCCAATCCAAACCCTCTCCACCCCCATGTAACCCAACCGCACCCACCAAACCTGTGCCATACCCCAACCGCACCCCACCGCACCCCATGCACGGCCACCCTTTATTCCAACCACGTGCCCCCCCACAATCCAACCCTTGCCACATGCGCCCCCCACCTCCCCACCCTTCCCACCACCCCGCCACGCACCCACTACATCTGCGTTGAGCAGCGAGCGCAGCACCTCCTCCCGCTTGGGGAAGGTCCTGAAGATCTCCGATGATGGGAACACCGAGTGCAGGAACAGGCCGCAGCGTATGCGCAGGAACCGCTTGCGCAGCAGCGACGGCAGCACCAGCAGGTGGTAGTCGTGGATCCACACGTAGTCGTCGTCCACGCTGATGATCTCAACCAGCTTGTCCTTGAAGGCCTGGGTAGGATTGGGGTTTAGGGTTAAAGGTTAGGGTTTAGGGTTTAGTGGTCGTCCACACTGACGATCTCGACCAGCTTGTCCTTGAAGGCGTGGGTAGGGAATAGGGAATGGAGAACAGGGTTTAGGGTTCAGGATCAGGGTTTAGCCGATCCACGCTGATGATCTCGAGCAGCGTGTCCTGGAAGGCCTGATGGGGTTTAAGAGTCGAGGCTCAGGGTTAAGGGTTGGATTATAGAGTTGAGAGGGAGCTTGAGTGTGTGGGTGGTGGGTTGGGCGTGAAGGCAGGGGCTGCCAAGGAGTTAGGGTGAATTGTGAGGTGAAGACAAGCACAGCAGGGCTTGGAAATTAGGAAATTGCCTTGACGTAGCCCTGGCCACAACTCGGAATTAAAGCGCCCGATGACAAGCGCAGCAAGGATAGGGTTTGTGCCTCACAGGTATTAGGGTTTAGGGTTTTTGTACCTTGTTTGCCTTGACGTAGGCCTGCCATAGCTCGGGGTTGAAGCGGCCGGGGCTGGTTGGGGACATGGGCAGCAGGTAGTGGAACAGCGGCCATAGCTGCTGCTTACAGAACCCTGCAGGGCGGACAAATGAGATTAAGGACAGCATAAGGTACCAGGATTTTGTAATTCTGCAGGCAAATAGCCCTTGAAACATGCACGGGGATGGTTTTGTGCAGGCCTCTGCATTTCCCATTTCCTCGATGTGCAGGGCGCGTGCTTTTGCCTGCCTCACTGTTCTAGGAGAACTTTTGGGAGGAGAGGTGCATATGCCTTTTACAGCAAGCTGTGGCATGGTTTTCAACGGTCTTCCCTTATTCCGAAATGGTTCTCAGGTTGGGCATGCAATCGCTACTTTGAGGTAGAACGGGGCGCACTGGACATACCAAGGCTGTGTTGGCCAGTTGGTTATACGTTAGTACACACCAACTAGAGGTACAAGCCAAATTAGTAGGCAGCCTTGCACCAGCACCGCTTACACCATGTATGGGTGTGCCTCCCCCGCCAAGCCAAAGGTCAGGAGGGCGCAAGTGCCTACCTTTGTAGTATTGCTCCTTGAGCTCTGGCCCCAGAAACACTGGATAGCAGTTGAACAGGCTGAACAGCTCCTGAGATACCATCTGCAGCGCACAAGGGGGTGTAGGGATTAGGGCTGAAAACGCTGAAAGCCCTTGCAAGGGGTTTAGGGTTTAGGTTTGAACAGGCTGAACAGCTACTAGGACACCATCTGCAGAGCACAAAGGGGGGGCTTGGTGGGCAGCCTGGAGGCGCCAAGGTTGCAGCAACATGCCCGTTGCAATGGCGGCAACCACCGCTGATACCAAGTGGGATGCATCCACCAGCACTGGCCACACACCAGGCGTTCCCTGTACTTCTCCAACCTCCCGCCAGGGACTAGCCACAATGAACCTCTGCCAATAAGGTCTTTCTGGGCAGTTGCATGCCATATGGCACCAGGGTTCCCCAAGGTGGGGTTGGATGAGCTGGCAGGGTCCACTAGGAGGGACCCTACAGAGAAACCAGGGCGATACAACACCCAGCTGCATTTACTCCATACTACACCACGCAACCCCCGAAGGCAGCTGCGTGGCGTGCTGATGCTCTCAACCATGTGCTTGCTGTCAGCATGCCGTACGCGTCAGGCGCTTCATCATGCCACGCAATGGGTTGCACCAACTGTGCCTCCTGAGGGACATGGGTGGTTGTGTTTTCTGGCTGTAAGATGTATGCCACTCCTACCTCCTGCTCTGCTGGCTCTATCTCCACCGGTAGGCATCCCACATAGAGCACCTCCAGGTCTTCACCCACCCCCTCCTGCAACACCCAAAGAGCAAAATGCTCAAAACCCATGCGCTTTACGAAAGCCACGGTCTGGGTCTGAGTCGGGTTTTAGAGAACGGGTGCAACGGGAGACAGTGCAGGAAAACAGGGGAGGTTGACGAACCAGGCTATCAGGCATTGGCTAGACATGCCATGCATTAACTTTGTGTGTCAGCCTTTTGGGCAAGTGTCATCTGTGGCAAACAGGTCTGGTTTTGCTCTGGCTAGAGCTGCACCTCTACCAAGTGCTGCCTACCTGTGCTTGGGCTATCAAGGCGTCTTCATCCCACTCAAACTCCCACTCGCTGTTGGATATGTCCCTCTTGGCGATGAGAGGGAGGTGGTTTGAAACGAGAATGAGCCTGCAGGAGAAGCAGCTGTGAGCCAAACCAACTTGATAAAGAGTAAACCTGGGTTTCCCTCCCTTCAGGCTTGCTTACCGAGACGTTTTCCGGCCATCACTACTGTCGATGGAATTCCGCGAGGTCCTGTTATTGGCTGCCGAAAAGGAAAGCGGTCCGCCACCCGACAGATCAATGCCCCCAAAGTCCCCAGAAGCGAGGGCTGCCAAGTTGCGGAACGAGCCCGAAAAGTTCTGCATTGTGCACACTCAATGCACTCCCGAAAGCATCGTTTGCTACCCTACAAGTGGCCAACCCAACTCACGCCCAGTGCAACGTGTCTCCGACAGTGATTTAAAGCCAGCTCCCTGCAGTCGGGTACAAGCACCTCCTCTATAAGCTACTCAATAGGAGAATGGAGCACGCGTGCCTGGTCTAGCCTCAGAGTTCGAGGCAGAAACGGCACGGGATGGCAATGGCACCGCTAGTCTAGTCCTTGCTAAAAACGCTTTCGACAACACTGCAAGGGAGAAAACGCTATTGTGAATGGCGAGGAAGGAATTTTGCGCAATGTTTTTCAAGCAAAGCGTCCAGTTTGTTGGCCAACCCTTGTACAACAGACCTTGCAACCAGTGTCTGTGTGTGCGTTCCCCCGCCAGACAGCGTCTGCTGACATCACCTATTCAATTGTCGCATGCATTATGCATGCATGCATCACCAACCCACTTGCACACTCAGTTGCTCACGGGACTCCGTGTCAGACAGAATTGTGCCTAAAGAAACACTTTGTAGTACAGTGTATTTGAAGCTGACTGAGCATCTGTCCACAAAACACCGACACCCGGTGGGTGTGAGGCACCCCCAGACTAGTACAAGAACCAAGGCTTCCAAGGCTTCCTGCGTGCCTGGTCAACAACTGGTCTGCCCATCAATGTCATGAAGCTCCACCCATCCCTCACCAGCAAGACCTAGGGGTTCGTGACGTCCATTCTAGCGTGCGGTCACCACCATGCACCAGGTGCCAGCACATGGCGCAGCCACCAGCCCACCCGCTATGACCAGCGCTGCTCCCTGGAGCCTGGCACCACACCCTAGGCAAGGGTTTCACCAAGCACCACACCCTGGGCAAGGGTATCTTCACGCACCACAGGGGGGTTGGCGTAGCAACAGGCAGCAAAGGCGGCCGCACCAGCATGCCAGGGGTGTGTGCTACTGCAGTCAGGTACGGTAACTTAGCTCTCTCTACTCCTCCTGGTACTGTAACCCCCCCGCCTGAACTGCCAATGTTTTACGGATTTGATTCACACCTGTTCCTACCTCAAAGCTTCCTCTCCCACTACCGCCACCGCCACCGCAGGCCCCACCACCGCCGTCAGCACCCCCACCCCCACCCCCCACCGCCCTCCTTGTCATCGACGCCACCAACATCGCCTGCATGGCGGCTGCGGACCGAGCCCGCTGGTCCCACGTGAGGGCTGATCTGCACGCCTGCTTTGACCTGTGGGTAGACCACCTGGAGACGCTGACTCAGCCGGCCAAGGTGGTGGCGGTATTCGATGCAAAACAGGTGGATGCGGCAGCAGGTTTTGGTATTGATACGTTTATGATACTATTAGTGACAGCACGGTGTTAGGCGGAAAGCATGTGGGTGGGAGAGGGTGGTGCGGCAGCACACATATTTTGCCCATTGAATCTGTTCAGGCTAGCACATGCTTTGTCCTGTGGGTTGCCACCTGGAGACGCTGACTCAGCCGGCCAAGGTGGTGGCGGTATGCGATGCAAAACAGGTGGGTGGGTGCGGCAGCAGGTTTCGGAATCAGCATGGTGGTGGTGGTGGGTGGAAAGTAGGTGGATGAGAGCGCATGGCGCGACAGGACTTGATTCATCTCTTTTATCATCTTGGTTAGCACATGTGTTGGCCTGTGGGTAGATGATCTGGAAGTGGTCAGCCGCCCTGCGGGGGCGGTGGCGGTATTCGATTACACGCAGGCGGGTGTGTCAATTCTCCCGCAGCAGTCTTCATGTGATGCATCCCCCTTACACCCCAGAATTGCCTGTGGCCTAAAAGGGCTGCGGCGAGCAGTTCATCATTGTTATGGGAAGTCCTGTTATCCCCCACCCTGCAATTACGCTGGCCAATCAGAGGGGGAACGCCGCACCACCCGCCACTCCGCCAGCCACCACGCCCTCCACCACAACACTCTGCGCCTCTGCACCTCTGCACCCACACCTTATAAATTACACCTCACACCCCACAGGCCTCCCGCAAGCAGGCCTCCTCCCCTTCTTACCTCAAGAGGAGGAAGGCCCGACCTGGGAAGGGACCACAGCCACACCACCAGCCACGCCACCAGCCGCAGCATCAGCCGCAATCCCTGCCGGCCCTGGCGGCCAGGTTTGAGGGGAGGGGGGGGCTGGCGCTGGTGGCTGGTAGGGGTTGCGAGGCGGATGATGTCATCGCTGCGCTGTGCGTGGTGGCGGGGGGGATGGTGCCTGATGGGGGTGCGTGGTGGTGGTGGTACAGGGGGGGAGATGGTGTTTGATGGGGTGGGGGGTGCGGGAGCAGGGGTGATGCTGGAGGGGATTATGTGGTGTGTGATGTGGAGATGGTGTGATGGCGGGTGGGGTTCGGGGGTGTAGTGGTGTGTTTTGGTGGGACGTGGTGCTGGGATGGGGGGTGGCGGGTGCATGGTTATATTATTACAAAAAAATATGTAGTGTGTATATAAGCATGTATATGTCGCCCTCTAGTGTGTATATATAAGCATATATATGCCGCCCCTTAGTGTGTGTTAGGCTGCCTCATGGCATCACATGCTACGTAAAACATATAGGGGTGGTGCCCGTTTTCCGCGGATGTAGAGAAAGCTGGGTCTAAAAATGTGCTGCCGCTAGGGTGCCTCTGCTGCAAAATAACAGCTGGTAATTGCTGGTTCTAATCATTATCACTCCCTGATCAGGGTTGTTAATCACCAATCAATCAATGCCATCCCTGTGTGCAGGCCGCATAGTCGTGGCCAGCGGCGACATGGACATGCGGGGGGTGCTGGCCCCACAGGTGGCATGGCTGCAGGTGCACAAGCTCACTGGCCCATCCAACCCCATGGGGGCGCAGCTGGTGACGGCAGATGACTTCCTACAGGGGTTTGGGTTCCCCCCTGGGGCGTACCACGAGTACCTGGCGCTCACTGGTGAGGGTTTGGACTTCTGATTACCTGTTGTGGGGCTTCCTGCAAAGAGTGATCACTAGATATTTGGTAGTAGTCCATGCCCATTTATACACCATGCCTATCTGGCGCTGTTTGGCAAGGGTACATTGTAAGTCTTGTATGCTGAAGCTGTAGGTAATGCTTACGACACAGCACAGCACCCCACTTTCCCCCCAGCCACTATGGCCTGCTCCCAATGTTTTAGCAGCAAACCCTACTTATCAACCCCAAAACCCTAAAATCTAAGCAATGAACCTAGGTCCTTTTTTCCTGGTGAACCCCAGATCCCTCTACCCTAAACCAGGCCCACCCCTCCTTTGCCCCAGGCAAGAAGGAAGCCAGCATCGGCGGCACTGGCCTGACCTCCACCACTGCCAAGAAGCTGCTGCATCGGTACGGGAGCATAGAAGGGGTGGAGGGTGCGGGGGAGAGGGGGGAGCTGCGCAGCTGGCCGTTGCAGGTGCAGGCGCTGTTCGATGAGCCACAAGGTATGGTTTTTCTCTAGGGTTTTCTCTAGGGTGCAGGACCACACGTAGGGTTTGGTGTTGGGTACATACAGCGGCTTGCTGTTGTTCCAGGGGGCTGTGTGCTGTGGGCAATGTTTGGGTGAAAACTCTGAATCTTTAACCCTAAACCCTAAACCCTACACTCTTGTGTCCTGCCTCCAGGTAGCACCCCTACACAGGCCCTGACCCAGCTAGAAGACAACCAGACATTTTTCATGCAAACCCTAAGCCCTGATCCTCAAACCCTAAGGTGCTCTCCCTGCCTACAGGTTGCACCCCCACGCAAGCCCAGCGCCAGCTGGCGCACAACCGGGCCCTGTTCACCTCCGTGGACAAAACCATACTGGTTGATGACACCATGCGTGACATTACCGCATACCTCACGTCACCACATGACGCAAACAGTGCCCCCAGCCAGCAAGGGGGGGACGCTGCTGTGGTGGTGGAAGGGGAGGGGGTGAGCAGCGCATCAGTACCCACAGCCACAGCCACGGCGGTGCCCCACCGCCAGCAAGGGGGAAACGCTTCTGCCGTACCCTCCCCACCGTCCACCACCCCCACCCCTCCCCTGCCCCAGCTCCTCCCGGGGCTGGCGCTGCATGATCCTACTGCCGCCATGTGGTCCCGCCCCCACCACGCCTTCCGTCGCAGTCATGTGGCGCGGCATGTGACGGCGCTGGCGGCGGCATGTCGGGCGGCGGGCGCGCATGGTGTGGCGTTTGGCGTCACCCGCAGCGGCTGGCCTGTGGATATGCTGGTGCGGATCCCCGGGAGGGCAACCGGGGACGGGGATGCGGAGGATAGTGGGCCTGGGACAGCGGCTGTGAATGGGGATGGGACAGACACTTCTGGGATGGCGACTGGGGCTGGGGATGTAGTGGGGGTCATCATTTTGTGCAAGTGCGACTACGCAGCCGACCAGGGGGACAGGCGTAGGGGGCCCAACGACGCGCCGCGGGAGGCGGGGGCGTATGCGGTTGTGCCCAAAACCCTCAACGGGGTAATGCAGCACCACGTGGGGATGGTGCGCCGCAGCGGGGATGTGCGCCTGGTGTGCGTGCCTTTTTATTACGCGGCCAGCATGTGTGGCTTCCCTCCAGAGGTGCTGCAGAAGGTGCTGGGCATGTGAGGCAGTCTTTGCCAGCCTTGGGCATTTGCTTCATTCTGGTGACGTGCCAAACCCTTGTTTACACATTAGGATTTCATCAGCAGTGCTGGTGGACTGCTAACCAAACTGGCTCCAACCCACAGCTTCCTGCGCTATTGTGGCTAGTAGTCACAAGGAAAACTCTATCTAGTTTACACCTCTGTGCGTTACCTTTCTTTCTTTCTTCTTACTACAGAAGAAAGTAGGAAATTGCTGGCGCCATTGCTGGGGCGCCTGCTTAAAATATGGATTCTGATCCAATGCGCAATTTGTTGTAGCTATGCCATGACAGTTGTGAAATAAGTATTGCAGTACTGCTATTTGTTGACGATTGATGATGGGATGCTCAAGCCTGTCGGCGACATGCATTATGAAACATTGTAACCAACAAGGCATTGTCAAGGCAAATGCGATGTAAAACGGTTGATCCATGTTGGCAGTCAGTGCATCAGCAGGCTGGCCTGTGGAATGGCAGCAAGATCCATATGGAATATTCATAAACTGCTCTAGCCTAGAAGGATCCCCTGCAGGAACAAGGTGTTGGGGCTTGAGGCGTGCGGAACGCAACTGTGTATCAATGCAACGTATGATTCCTGGAACAAAAGCTCCTCGACTACTGAGTATACCCAGCGCCCTAGGCTGAATTTAGAATGCTGTTTGTCCCATTCCCCTTGTCCATTCCAGCCAGGCAGTGCTGCAGCATTTTGCACGCTGGTGCAGTGCAACGCATGCCATGCTGCCCAATTACACGCATACAGCATCAGATATCCTCCGAGTCTAAATTCCACAGGAACCTCTCTGTGTTCCGCCGACCATCAGGCAGCCTCCTCTCACGCATCCTGGCAGGCAGCTCAGGCCTGATCTTCGCTTGCCCCCTGCCCCCACACCCCTTCACCCATGCATCCAGTGCCATCTCCCTCGCCTCATCAGCCACCTCATTCAGAATGTCACTGTAGGCAGCATGGTATTCATCCCGCTCATCCCCTGAATAGTAGAAGTTCCTCACTCGCAGCTCCAGCAGCTCCCTGAAATCCTCGTATCGCGTGTGCTGCTCATAAAACTCCATTTCATGCAGCTGGGTGGCGATGCTGGCTGGGGTGCCGGGCCGTGTATACGCAATATACCTGGTGCAGGCTTTGGAGTACAGTGCAACGCTGACAGGTTGAACCAGGTTTTTTGCCTGCAGGGCTGTGGTCAGCTCCTGTGTGCGCCGCTCCACATCCTCTGGATCGCAATCCACCGAATACACCTCCTCCCAATAAGGGTCCAGCCACTTTGCCTGCTGTGCTGCCAGGTAGGCTGCCTGCGTGCCATGCAGCTCCCTTGCGACGCGCCTCACATCAACAGCCTTGTAGAGGCGCATTTCCCATACAATAAACTTTGCATCCTCGAAAGGATACCTAACCATCTGACGCGTGAGAGCCATGAGTTCCTCGTAGCCCAGGTAGCCCAGGCCAAATCGGGACAATGCAACCGTCTCAAGCACCCTGCGGCTGATCTTGGTGCCCACAACCAAGCCACGCTGCTTGGGGTGCAGAGTACGAGGGTTCTCGTGGTGCCTCTGGTCCTGCTGCATGTGCACCAGGTGGGCTTGGATCCTGGGTGCCAGGTCTCCCCGCTTGGAAACTCCAAGTCTGGCAGCAGTGGCTCTCAGCTGTTTCAGTGTCATGTGCTGCAAGGCGCCAGCTGTCAAGTCTGGTGGTACAGGGCGCTCTGGCAGTGGCGGCAGCAAGGACCGGAGCTGTCGCCAGATCTCCTGAGAAAGCTCCTGGCACAGATGGTGGGATGGGCCGGCCAGCGCTACAGTTGCTGCCTGCTGAGCAACGTCTTGAAGCGTCCAGAAGGCATCCAGGTGTATTTTCCTGGTGAAGGCGTTCGCAATGAGCTCTATTGCAGGTGCGGGCAGCCCAGTCTGTTGGATCTGCGTTATCCATGGCTTCCGCAGCGGGCGCCCAAAATTGGGTTACCAGAATGACATGTCAAGGATATTTTTTTGGGTTTGCAGCGCCGATGGACGGGGCTGTTGCGGTCAAGTGGGAACTAGTCCACATGCATGCATGCGCACAAGCAATGCAATAACGCCCAGTTGGCTGTCACAACCAACCAGACCAAGCCCTCGTACTGTTGAAAACAGCAAAAGCCGTGCGGTTGTGATCAGGCAGCAACGAGGGGTTCGTGAACAAGACCAGAGCTTGCGACACAAGTTGTCAACAATTGGACCGGGTGCAAGACGTTTCACGTTACCCAACAAACTGTCCACAGGACACAGGTTAAAACTTTTAGCTCGTGTTGTGCCAACCTCTTTAAGCAAAGCCCCTTATCGATAAAACATCGGTTGTCCTCAACTTGGGCGAACAGGCCTAGGAAGGGGAATAAAGTATTGAAGTCCGGGTCTGGGTCACGTTGTATGCATGCATATGTGCAAAACTGCATGCTCATATGCATCGGTGCTGTAGAAGCCCTTCCACTCGTATCAGTGTTTTTGTGCAGCAGCGCTGGTGTATGCTCGACGTTTCAGTCATGTCAGAACAGCTGTCCACACACCCTCCTCAACGCAGTCTTGCAATTGGTGTACGCATGGCTGCGCGTCATCCCCCCTCTTGCACAGTACGTTTCCCGTAATTCTCGCCAATCTACTGTACCACGCTGGAGGTTTGGGCTGCTGCAGCGTTGCCCGGTAAGTTTGCCTACAAACCGCCCAACTTACTGTACCACGCTGCAACGCTGCTATGCGTGAGCCTGGGTCGTCCTATATGCATGCATATGTGCAAAACTCGGTGCCCTGGAAGCCCTTTTACTGGTCCCAGTGTCTTTGCGCAGCAGCAATGGTGTATGCTCGACGTTTTAGTGTTGTTAGAACCGTTGTAAACGCCCCCTCCACAACGCAATCTTGCAATTGGTGTAAGGATGGCCGCTCGGCATCCCCCCTCTTCCCAGTAAGTTCCCGTGAATTTCGCCAATCTACTGTCCCACAGCCGCCGCAGCTACCTGGGGTCGTCTTATATGCATGCATGTGTGTAAAGCTGCATGCTCATATGCATCGGTGTTGTAGAAGCGCTTCCACTTGTACCAGTGCAGTTGCGCAGCGGCACTGGTGTATGCTCGACGTTTCAGTGTTGTTAGAACCGCTGTACATAACGCCTCCTCAACACAAACACGCAATTGGTGTATGTGTGGCCGCAAGTCATCCCCCTTCTTGCACAGTAAATTTCCCGCAATTCTCGCCAACTTGCTGTACCACATTTGGAGGTTGGGCTGCTGCAGCGTTGCTGCCAAACTTACTGCACAACGCTGCAACTTAAAATATCTGCTAGGCGCCGTGTGCTAGCCTGATTGGTGTGCTAGCACAGTTCAGCGCCCCTTCAGGAAAATGCCAGCCACTGGAATTGCAACTTATTCCACACCAACTTAAGGCGGGCAGGAATGCAAAAGGAAGTAATACTTAAAGGCCTTTAAAGCACAGCTGCCGAGGTAGCAACAGCGCAGCCCACAAAGAAGTTATTTTAAAAATATATTCAGTTCAGCTGCAAGTTGCTAATGTTGTCACAGCATGCAAACCCCGGCACGAGGTGCACCACTGGACGCACAATGCACACAGCACAATAAAAGGCACTCTATCAAATATTTACAAGTTTCAAGCTGCTGGCCCACCCTTGTGTCTGTGCACCCTAAAACTACCTGTAGGGGTGTGCACTTGCTGTGTGCTAGTAGTCCTGGGCCAAGGCACGGCGCTGCCTCAGGCTTGTGTCGAGCAAAGCAAGGCAATGGGGGTTCCATTCAATCACCACCATGCTGATGTCCATTTGCAAAGTTTGATTATGTGGATGTGCTCATGCACGACCCCACCGCCATGCATGTGGTCCCACACCGCCACACCGTCTGATGCATCCACAGATACCAGCGCAATGCCAGCCAGGCTTGACATGTTGGGGAGCTAGGTGTTAAAAAAGCTGGCTATGGAACCACAACACGTATGAACGATCATCTGTCCCATCATGCCCTCTGGCCCATCCCCTTCTCAACATCCAGCCACACAGTGCTGCGGCATCCTGGAATGCTGCGCCTGCTGCCCAATCGGATGCAAACCGCGTCACCCATATTCTGAGTCAAAAGTCCCACAGGAAAGCACTCGCATACCCTCGACCACCAGGCAACCCCCTCTCGCGCAGGCTGGCAGGCAGCTCAAGCCTGCGCAGCGCCTTCTTCCTGGACCCACACTCCATCACCCATGCATCCAGTGCAATCTCCCTCGCCTGAGCATCCAGCTGATCCAGGATCCCACCATAGGCCGCATGGTATTCATCCATCTCATCCCTCACATATATTAGTAGTCCCTCTCACGCAGCTCCAAAAGCTTCCTAAACACCTCGTATCTTGTGTGCTGCTGATAAAACTCCATTTCGTGCAGCTGAGTGGCAATGCTGTCTGGGGTGCCAGGTCGTCCGTGTGCAATGTACCTGGTGCAGGCCTTGGAGAACAGCGCAATGCAACAGGTTGAGCCAGGTTCTTTGCCTGTAGGGCTGTGGTCAGCTGCTGTGTGCATTGCTGCTCGTGCGCTGTGTCCCGCCCCTGCCAGAATGGATCGCTGTCCCGCTGTGCTGCCAGGTATGATGCGTGTGTGCCATGCTTTGCCCTGGCTAGGCGCCTCACCTCAGCTGACCTGTAGAGGCGGATTTGCCAACACTGGAGATAACCTTCATCGTCGAGAATGTATTCAATCGTCTGACATGTGAGAGCTTGAAGTTCCTTGCAGCTCAGGTACCCCAGGCCAAATCGGCACATTGCAACAGGTGCAAGCACCCTGCGGCTCATCTTGGTCCCCAAAACCAGTGCACGGTGTTTTTGGTGCACGGTGCGAGGGTTCTGGTCCTCCTGCATTTTCACCACGTGGGCTCTGAGCTTGGCTGCCAGGACTGCCTTCTTGCCCTGCTTGTGGATCTGAAGGCTGGCAGCAGTGGCTCTCAGCTGTGCCAGTGTCATCGCGCCAGTGTCAAAGTCTGGTGGTGCAGGGCGCTCTGGCAGTGGCGGCAGCAAGGACCGGAGCTGTCGCCACATCTCCTGAGAAAGCTCCTGGCACATCTGGTGGGATGGGCTGGCCAGCGCCACAGTTGCTGCCTACTGAGCAATGTCCTGAAGCGTCCAGAAAGCGTCTACTTCTGTTTTCCTGGCCAGGGCGGTGGCAATAAGCTCTATTGCAGGGGAAGGCAGCGCAGCCCAGTCTATTGGAATTGCAGTTTCCATGGCTGTGGATCTAGCTCGAGCTATTGCTTCTGAGTGTGACAGGGGTGTCGTGGAGAGAGACCTGCAGTGATCACAACCACAAGTAGTCAGCATATGCATTAGTTTCCAGTGCACTGTACGTGTACCCACCGGCGGAAGCAGTTGCGTGCCCTGCAGCTCTGTCACTATTGGGATACCAGGTCATACTAAGGAGTCCAATTCAGAGAAACAAAACCAGTTTGATCAAGGCAACTACCATGGCTTGGCCAGGGGCAGTGCAATAAACTGCATTGCATGCATGCATATGCTTACGCAGGTGCTAAGGAGCTACAGGAATTATATGCCGTATACTTCTGACTGTAGTTCTGACTGTAGGTCCTGAAGTGAGGAGGAATACCAACTGCAGAGGTAACCCACATCTCCATATCACTACTCACCTGCTTCCAGAGACTTGTTGAGCGTGTTTGGAGGTGGCCTCCGGCATGCCACATGCGCTGCCAAACCGCGAGGCAGCTATCGGAAAGCGACCGTACTGGTCAACTGTTTTGCTTTAACCGCGAGGCAGCTAGCTAAATGTATACGTGTTTGTCGCTTCTGAAGGGACAACACGTATGTTGCTGCTCTTCGCCAGTTCTGAAGGTCCCCAGAGTGGGCCTAGCCACACCAAAATTCTGAGGGCATCCGAGTGCTACGACCCTATTTCAAGAGCTCACAGACGCCGGTTTGTCGGATGCATTTGGTATTTTTGGAGCGTCTTATTAGGCTAGTCTGCGTGTATCAAAGCGCTGCGAACACTACGGGAAGGTTTCTGCATGGGTTACCTGGATGCATGCATGCATGCATATGTCAATGCCTCTGGGCCCCGGTTGCACACTGAGTTGCAGTGTTGCGCCTCGTGAACGACGACAAAACAACCGATAAAGGTTCAAACTGCTTTTTTTTTGTTACTACTCAACCGTTGTGACTTGGTGCCGATATGTTCGTCTACCAATGGAGCTTTGAAGGAGTGGCAGGAGGTGTCAGTACGACCTAGTAAACTACATAGTTTTTCTTGATGGTTGGTATGGTATCAATTGTGAAGCACCTGCCACCACGTCTTTGGATCCAGTGGCAATGCGCTGCGTGGGTGTGTCAAACATCAGGTGCACCACACAAAGCACACATACGCAGCACCCTACTTGGAAGTGCTTTTCTCAAACATTTGAAGCTGCTGGCGCATCTCTCTCTGATATCAGGGGTAAGGGTGTGCACTTGCTGTGTGCTAGTCGTCCTGGCCCGATGCAAGGTGCTGAAGCAAAGCAGGGGAGTGGGCGTTCCACTGGCGTGGTTACCAGTGCTGGTGTCCAGCTGTGAATTTGGAATTTCCTGCCCGGGCTATTCAACTAATGCTGCACGGCCCTACCATGCATGTGGTCCCACTCGCACCCGTGGGCGGGCGTGATACCCTACCGCGGCATGTCCATGCGCCATGTGTGGCGATGGCATGGCGTGGCACTCAAGGTTACCCGCAGCCACCGGTGGAAGTGATGCTGCGGGTCCTGTGGAGGGTGACTAGTTGTGGGGCAGAGGGTAGTGGGCTAGGACATCGGCTGGAAATTGGGCAGGCACTTCTGGGATGGTGGCTGATGGACCTGGGGGTGCGGAAATCATCGATTGTTTAATTGCATCCATGCAGAATGCATCCATAGGGAGTGGCGCATGATCCACATCCGTGTTTCACTGGAGGAGTCGCAGGGTACGCATTGGTGGTCAAGACCATCAAGTGGAGTAATCCAGCACCACATAGGATCGTCCATCATGGTAGGACGCAGCGGGGATGCGGTAGTTGGTGTGGGTGCCTTTCTACCATGCGGGCAGCATGTGCACACGCAGGCGCATGCGCCGCCTGTAGAGGTGAAGCGGAAGGGGTTTGGCGCGTGAAGGCAGAAAATTGCCATCATTGATATAATGATTAGGTACTCGACTGTCTGCCTGGCACTGCCACCGCAACCATGGTTGTGGCCAGGGCGGGGCACAAGATTGATTAATTAGTCAACATTTATTGATCAATTTTATCATTTTAATTAATTGATTAAGACAATATTGATGAACGCATTAATTAACAATTATTGGCACTGGCACACCAGGCTGTGGACCATCACAGTGTGGCAGGGCCACACAGACGGTCATGAATTCTTACAATGATCACAGCACGGCATGTTACTGTTGACCACGCACTATGCTCAGGGTAGGCAAGCTTTTAGCGTAGATTTATTTATTTTAACGATCGTAATGCTGCCGGAGTTCTTACATAAATGATTGTCTGTGAAAAACATTGTTCCAAATTAAAGCAATTTGTGTCACTCTGTAATTGCACAGTGCAAATTTAACAGGTACATTTATGGGAAGCGTCAGAACAAATTGCAGGACACCGACTCTATAGGATATCATTGCATTGCTAATGTGAAATGCTTTATTGCCTTTCATGAAAGTGCATTGTTAACGTCGATTTCTGTCCAGATGCATCCAAATTTCACCTTTGCCATTTCAACTAATATAATAAATTCAAGTGCACTCTCTTGAGAAAACAAGGCTTGATGCGCCAGGTACATGTTGTGGGCCATGCGCCCCCTTGGGAGCAGAGCAACATACATGGCGTGCTCGACCCGCCAACAGGCACTGACAGCCATGCACACCATGGCACAGAATGCGTGCACAAGGTAAGGTCAAATATTGGTAATACTGCAAACATTCAACGTAGGTTAAAAACGAGTTCAGTGGGTAATGGTTTGGTGGATGCCATCAGTGACCCAGCCCATTCCTCCATTGTGCAAGCCAGCGCATGCTGCCCATCATCCCCCACCCTCTCAGTCAAGCTCCCATAGCAGCGCACCAAAGTTGCGCCGGCCCTCAGGCAGCCTCTCAGCCAGGGTGCCAGGCAGCTCGGGCCTGAGCAGCGCCTGGGCCCTGCCCCCACACCCCCTCACCCACGCCTCCAGTGCCATCTCCCCAGCCTCGGCATCCAATTTCTCCGGGATGATGTAGTGCTCATCGTAATAGCGCTCTATATCGTCCTCCATCCAACAGGCGGAGGCCCTTATCCTCTCGCTCCTCCACAAGCTGCCTGAAGTCGTCGAACCGGGTGTGTTGCTGGTAAAACTCCATTTCGCGCACCTGCATTGCCAATTTAGAAAACAAAATAATTAACGTAAATAATTGAATTGTGATATTATGCCGAAATAAATGTATAAACAGATACATACACAGCCTGTCCTTGAACAAGCGTGCTGGTCAAGAGAAAGAGCTTAGCAAAGAGAAGGGCACTGCCTGAATTGGGAAACAGCAGACACGAGGGCACTGCCCTTCTCTTTGCTAAGCCCTCTTAGTAGCTATAGTATAGGTATACCACGCACCTGTATCGCCAGGCTGTCTGGGTCATCGGGTCCTCCAAATGCAATGTACCTGGAGCAGTTCCGGGAGAACATTGCAATGCTGACGGGTTGAGCACAGCCCCATTCCTCCAGGGCAATGTCCAGATCCTCTATGCGATCCGCGTGGTGCTCTTTCTCGCAGTCCGACCAGAATGGGTCCTGGGCCCGCTGTGCTGCCAGGAATGCTGCCTGCGTGCCGTGCTTTGCCCTGGCCATGCGCCTCACCTCAGCAGCCCTGTAGAGGGTGTACTGCTTGGATTTGGTGTCCAGCGGGAATCTGACCGCGCGATACTCCAGCTTGCCGAGATCCCCCCAGTTGAGGCCATACCTATCCCTTGCAACAGAGCCAAGCAGCATGGGATTCACCCACACATTACCAGGCCACCTTGTCACCCATTACCAGGCCACGCTGCTTGGGGTGCACAGTGCTAGAGTACTGATCTTCCTCAATCTCTGCCAGATGGTCCCTGAGCCTGTCTGCCAGCTCTGCCTTCTTGCCCCATTTGGAGAGCTGGAGGTTGTCAGCAATGGTTTTCAGCTCCACCAGCTTCATGGCGTCAAAGTCTGGTGGCGTAGGGCACTCTGGGAGGGGTGGCAGCAGGCTTCTGAGCCGTAGCCATATCTCTTTGGAAAGCTCCTGGCACAGCTGGTGAGTTGGGCCAGCCAGCGCCACAGATGCTGCCTGCTGAGCAATGTCCTGAAGCGTCCAGAAGGCATCTAAATCTGAAGCCGTGGTCAGGGCGGCAGCTATGATCTCCACTGCAGGCGAAGGCAGCGCACCCCAGTTCATTGTATCGGCTTTATCTGGAGATGTGTCTTCTTGGTGGTTGGAAGGAGTGTCGTGGGTGCACCACCAGCTCCGCAGTAACAGCAAACCCAGGATCCAAATTCTGTACAAGAACAGCAGCTGTGTGTTGGAAGCTGTTGCTGGTATGAAGAGGTCCCAACAGTTGGCAGCAGTTGTTCAGACGGTAAATGACGATATTATTTTAGCTCAGCAAACCCAGGCTGGTCCCAAGCGGTTGATATGCGCAGTTGGGTCCAATGTAGCTACAACAGCTATGGTGCATGCATGCATATGCTGTTGACCAGCCAAGGAACGGAACCAGAAGAACCTGCCGTCTACATCTGACTTAACGTCGTCACAGCCACACATAACTTTCGAATGGAGATAAAACCCATGTATCCATTCTACCACACACCTTTTAGGCGAGCTCTGGCGTCTTTGGGCGTCCTTCACAGCAGTGGCATGCCATGCATGTTCTGCTGGAGAGAGTTTGACAGTGGCCGGAAACAGTACGGGGTACCTGCAGTGGATGCTATTACAAACACATGGGGCAATCCTGTTGGGTCTGGACCAAATACACTCAGGTAGCTGTCTTCGGCAGTTATCAAGGTCCCTGTCTCAGCGTGAAGTCACGGCCCAGCTGGGGGTCGACTTTGAAAATTTTGGTTGACTGATAAGTCATGACTGTGTGGCAGCAGCGACTTGCAAAGTAGTGGTAGACCCATACAAGAGTGCTGGCAGCGACAGGTGACTCCGTCCCCGCATTGCCCCTTGCCGCTGCCTCTGCCGCCTCTCGGGCTAGCGTTTTTTTGTTTTTGGAGCCAGGTTTCCGGCCTCTGCGTATAGGGCCGATGGCTGCAGTTGCTGGTGGTGCCTGGTTGTGCAATACCAAAAGGTTGTCTAGTGCAATGTGCTCCACCACCGTGTCGTGCGGCTGGGCACTGTCATCCACAAAGGCGACGTCGCCTGCGTAAACAACGGTACGCTGTCATTCGACTGATTGTTCCTCGCACGCTTGTGCACCAACACTCACAGACCTGCCATCGAAACTGCACGAAGCCGGAAATCACTCCATGCGTACGCATGCCGGCCACGCAAACATTCCACCAATACTGCTGCTCTTGCATACCTGCAGTAGGACCGTCCACTCTCTCCTCACGCTCGTCCCCCGCCACTCCAGGAGGACCGACAGCCTCATCGTCTACGTATCTATTCTGCTCAACCCCCTCCTCCACACCGGCGCATGGGTTGCAGTGCCACAACCACACTGCCAACACCACCACTGCCAACACACCCACTCTCCTCATCTTTTCCACCTCATCCCGTCCTGCAATACCACCCAATTGAATGCAAACCTTGCGATTCGAGCTGCTCCACGACTTGTTTATGCCGCACCCAATTCTGCCTGCCGACGTTCCAACTTGCCACCTTGCAAGTGACTCACACGCATCACGCTGATTCAGCACGCATCATGCTGACTCAGCAACTCCTCCCCACTCCCCCAAACCCTACTGCGAAGTTGAACTCCCCCTACGCTGCGACCCTAACCAAAGCCCCATAAAACAGGGCCCCTGGAGCGCGCAAAAGAGTTGGAGACACATACCCATCAAACGCGTCAATAGTGCACATGAATTTCTTAACGTGCTTTGTGTTTGTACCGAAGCCCTGCCAACGCTGTGATGTGTTCCTGCACCAGCCTTGCAATGCGTCAATGCATGCATGCATGATGGCCAACCCCCTATTTGCTCACTAATTGCAGCGGTACGCCTTGTAATAAACGCTTAAAAGTCCGTTACCGGCGATCGCTGTCGACACTTTTACTGCAACTCCTCAACGTTTGTCACTGGGGAACACGAGTCGCCTGCCAGTTCCAGGTGGAGACTGGATTTGACAACAGTTACTGCAAACCAAAACCCTCAGATCTGACTCAAGTCACCGGTGATGCCAGTACTGGAAAGAGCTGTCTTGTAAGATCTGGTCTGACATGTCAGATGCATCTTTGGGGCAGTCCTTCTGTGCAGGTGCTGATCTGCCCCCACGACATGCACTGGCATGCATGTATCTGACTGTCACTGCATGTCCCTGTCTCACCCTAGCCTCCGGAGTAGGTTAGTGAGGCCACCCAGTCTGGCAGAAGGAAAGGAAGCGGTTTCAAGCTGACAGTGAATAAGTGGCTTTCCACTCTATGAATACATTACACCAACGGCATGCCAGAGCAGGCACTGCAATTATAAAATGGTCAAACATACCATGCCCACTGGACTGTGTATCCAATGGCTGTCAAATCCATAGACTGGCAGTGGGCCAACACTAGGGTGTAGCCAACCTCACCAACTCTGCACCAGAGATCCACTTGCCTGAAACGTGTGGCTTACACACTGTTGCTCAACCCAGGGACCAACCCCCAAGCAAAACCACGCACTACCACCAAACTACTACATATGTATCGTACAGCTGCCCTATCCCAGCAGTCTCTGGATAGTGCGAATAACTTGACCAGAATCTTAGACCCATGGGGACAGACACCTATTCCCCACATTATAGTCCCAAAACCACAGCCCCCTTTGCCCTCTAAGAGCATACAACTCCCGCACCCTCCCCTCCCCTCCCCTCCCGTCCCCCTCCCATTTTGGCCAGCATCACCCCCTGGAACCACCACCCATCACACCCCCACCACACCCACGCCAGTGAACATGATAATGGTAAGACTGTCGTTGTTACGGTAGATCAACTCCAAAGCGGTAGTCACCCCCTATTGTGCCGGCGCCACTTCCCCTCCATTGTTGCTATTGCTCGCGCTCACCCCTTGCGCCTCCCCCTCCACCACCCGTGCCACAATGACGGTGATGTCATCCTGCTTACCCCCCTGCAAGCACACAGGTGGCGCCATGTCAGCATTGAAGGAGCAACAAGAAGGGATGAGAGAAGAAGGAAGACAGAGGAAGGGCAGCGCCACCTGGCTGCCCCGCAGCTGGCACAGATTGACGCCGTACGCCACCCCAGGTACTTCAAACCCTACATACCCTCATAAAATCCTGCACCAATTGCCCAGCGCCACCTGGCCTTCCTAAAGCGTCATTGTGGCCGGCTTCTGCCACCTAGGGTATGCCCCAAAACCCTACCAAACCTTACACAAACCCACCTGCAGCTGGCCTGGGGCCACCTGACCACCACGAAACCCTACAAAAGCCCTACACCGACCCTACAGAAACCCTGCAGAAACCCACCTGCAGCTGGCCCAGCGCCACCTGTCCATCCTTGAGCGTCATGGTGGCCAGCTTCTGCCACCATGGGATGTCAAAGCCCTGTGCGCGCGCCTCAAGGGTGTATGGGGACTCGTAGGAAGGGTCCTGGCTGTTGTTGAAGGCGCGCTCGGCAATGGTGTGGGCAGCCTGCGTGGTGGGATGGGTGGTGGGTGGGGTGAGGGAGTGGGTGGCCAGGGAGGGTGGTGGGTGGGGTGAGGGAGTGGGTGGCGAGGGAGGGTGGTGGGTGGGGTAAATTGTGCCTTTTGGCAAGGGACGGGGGGCACATGGGGATGGGGTGAGCTGCGTTTGATGGCTGATGCATTAGGCCCGCTCTTAAATATCGTGCGCGATCTGCAGGAAAGGTGGTGTGAGGGGATGCGTCGCCAGGGAGGTCGGTGGGTGTGGTAAGTGGGTGTGGGTGTTGGGGAGGGGGGCTAATGGGGATGGGGTGAGGTGCGCTTGGTGGTGGCAATATACTCCCCAATGCAGACACACACAAGATGCCATGTATTTTGGGCATAATGATGCAAGATGCGAGGTGCAGATGGCATTTCTCCCACCTGTATCCCAACCCAATATGGAACCCTGATACAAACACTATCTGCGTTCACGACCACCTTTAGGTCGTAAGTGGTTTAGGGCTCTATTAATACTTCTACCTGCTTCTTGTTGGCTGCGCCGGTGACCATAGCCAGCATCTCCTGATCGCAGTCCTAAGCCCTACACCCTAGGGTTTTATAAAACCCTACCTGCTGCTCGTTGGCTGCGCCCGTGACCATAGCCAGCACCTCCTGGTCGTAGCAGTTATCCCACAGGCCATCGGTGCCAGCCACCACCACATCGCCAGGGAGCACACGCAACCGGAGGAGCTGCGAGGGTGGAGATGGGGGATAAGGGGGTGGGGCGGGGTGGCGAGGAGGGGAGGGAAGGGTGCTGGCAGGGTATTCAACTACAACCAGGATCCTGGTTTATAATGTCAACACCCCTGGTGCTAGTTGCAAGGGGGAAAGGGGATGGGTGGGGCGAGTGCCAGTGCCCATGTCGGATGCATACAGTGGCTGCCTGCAATGAATCCCTCTGTCTTTCACAAGCCGCTGCCTGATGCCCCCCACATGGCATACACATTTGATATATATATTACAGCACACCGGAGCAAAGGCCAGATCAGCAATCAGCCAAGCACAAGCTTGCGCCACCCATTCCTGTTCTGAAATTGTACCATTTTTGAATACACATTTTGGTCTAGTGGAACACTCATCGATGTGCGGCACCAACACTGGTATGCTGCGCATTGCATGCGCTGCAGATGGGGGGCGCCGCAGGGGCGCTGTGCACCCAGAGCCAGCAAAAGCAGCACATGCGTAAGCTGTGCAAGGTCATACTGCTGCAACGCATGGAACTACAGGCATTCCAAGCCGAAAACGATATGTTATTGACTAACATTAATTATCATTCACTAACATTTATCTCGCCACATGACTACTTAACACCAGCACGGCCAGGCCCCTCACCTGTGCATCATCAGCGTTATCTGTGGCCTCGGCGTATTCTGGGAACGCGCCGAATTGCAGGGGGCAGTCGAAAAAGTGCTCCAGCGCAGGCGACTTGTACAGTACCTGCTGGCCCCGGATCAGCACAAACTGGCTGTCGCCCTGCAAGGGGAGGAACCCCACACAAGGGTCTTCAGCACATGCGGAAACCCCACATAAGGTTTTTCAGCACCAGCAGCAGCCCACCCTACTTGTGAACCCTACAAGCTTTGAACCCAGCCCTTAAACCCCTCTACATACTGAACGCACCCTATTCCCCAAACCTGGCACCCTCCACAACCCACCAACGCTGAGGCCACCAGCCCCTGTTTTTGTTTTGCCCAGCCAAATCACTGTACACAACATTTGACAATGCACCATACACCCACCGGTCAAACCACATAATCCCCCATGCACCTTCCACGCACATACCCCCACCCCAACCACCCACCAGCGCTGACGCCACCAGCTCCCTGTTCTCCCTGTCCAGCAAAATCACTGTGGCGGTGGTGGAGCCGGGCAGGCGGGTGAGCTGATGCGCAGCATCCATGGCGACCTGCGAGCGTTGGGGATGGGTGGGATGGTGGTGGTGGTGTGGATGGTGGTGGTGGTGGTGGGTGTGTTTTTCATCACAGAAACGCAATTTAATCTGCAGACATTTGCACACGTCTCCTGCCATCCAGTGAGCATCCAATCCCCCACGAATGACCCAAATCCCCAAGCAGCCCCCCACATTTCCCCACCTGCACCGGGTGCGCATCATCCTCCAGGTCCAAAGCAAACCCCTACGGCTCCTCAGCCACAATGGCACCAATCCCTTATCCCCACACACAATAAACCCCCATGACATTTGCACTTCACACGCCATCATTCATCCTCTAACCCAATCCCCCCACTGCAGCCCCCCACATTCCCCCACCTGAACCGGGTAAGCATCCTCCTCCAGCTCTGACCCAAAGCCCTTTCCCCCCCCACCCCCCCCCAAATCCCAAAAACAATGACAATTCCACCCCACCCACCTGCACCGGATGCGCGTCCTCCTCCAGATCTGACTCAAACCCCTGCAGCTCCTCAGCCACACTGACAGCGGTACCCTCCCCATCAACCACGAACCCTGACTGGCCCCCAGTGGGCGCAATCGTAGCCAGGAACTCCGGCCCTCCCTCCCCCTCAGCCGCCTCGTCTTCATCCATGGAGGAGACGCTCTCCAGGTATGACTGAGCCACGCGCATGAACTTGCGGGAGTAGGCTGCGGGGAGAAAACCCCAAGTTATGGTTTGGGGGGTGTTTGAAGTGCACCCAACCCTCCATTTCTTGATTTTCTGACACGCAATCGCGCCAGGTTGGGAAACACGCTCTCCAGTTCGATAACTGGCCACAAATTGCAAGCTCGAGGAAATCAATGTGCGAGAGGGAACTTTCAAAGTGCAGCACTGTTATCACAGCGGTAACTCGTTAAACCCGCCGACCAAAAGTGTACAGAAGCATACAACCCACCCAGATTGTTGGCATTCAACCAGGACGTTGGCCCTGTTTCAAGTTCAGGGCTAAGAGGGTCGGAAAGCCCCCAGGGCAACCCTAAACCCTAAAACAGCACACCGAGACTCTGGCCCAGGGCCCAATTGCATTCTTGCCCAGAGACTGTGCCTGTGTCCAAGCTAGACGAGCACGGTGCCCCATTGAGCATCCGATTCAGTGGGTGCCCCACTAGCTCCCTTTGGAATTTTGTGTCCATATAGATCGCATGCTGCCACTGCCAAAGCCAAGGGGCACAATGGCCCTCCACAGCGTGCAGAGCTAGATCCCCTGGGGACTCTCAACCCCGCAGACTGCAGAGACCTACCCGCCTGTTGACTCCGAAAGCGATCACGAGCAATCAACATGGACACCAAAATCCAGGGAAGCTTTCGGGACAGCCACTGAATCTGATGCCCATAGGGTTTTGCATAGGGTATCCAGTCCACCCACCTGCAGGGCTGGTCAGTCACCTCCCATTCTCGGGCCAGCCCTCCACGCCATCTGCTACCCCGATGGCCGCGTTGACTAGGACACACACACACAAAACGGAAAGGAATAAACAACTGTACCCTACTTGCTGCAGCTGACCAGCCACTTTTGCGTGCCGTTGCAGCCACGAGCCACCACCTGTACAGGGCCGTTCCGTAGGGTTTGCCTAGGGTTTTAGGTGCCGGTCCACCCACCTGCAGGGTTGACCCCACTCTCCGCCCAGCCCCCCACGCCATCCGCAATCCCAATCGCCGCCGCCGACTCAGAAATGAAGTAGGCGTCCTCCCCTCCATAGTGCGCCTGTTCCACGCACCCCTCAAGGGTTACCAACTTTGCACCCGCTATTATGGTTTAAAAGCAGCACTCGCATAAAAGCTTGGGTATTGCTATGATCTGTTCAACAAGGACTTGCCATATATGCACCACCTGGGAGCGGGGTTGGTATGAGTGCGCTAGGTGCGCATGCGCCATTTTATCTGGCGTTACTTGTACCATTTTACTCAACTATGTAGTAGAGCGGGCAGCCCATGTGTCAACCATTTGCCAGGTGGAAGGTCCAAACCCATGTGTGTAAGGGACTCCTAGGTGGTTTAAGGGTTCAGTGACTCACCTTGGAAGGGTTTGGTATGTTCCTCACTCCTATGTCAACACTCACGCTCAGATGTAGGTTTTAGGGTTGTTGTGCTCACCTTGGAAGGGTTTGGTATGTTCTTCACGCCCACGCACAGGGCCAGCAACGGCTCGGGTGGGGGTGGGGGGGAAGGGGTGGGGGTTTCGACTGGCGTGGCATCGGCTGAGCATCAAGGGGGGCAGCGGGTGAGGGGCAGGGGGGGAAACAAGGGGAGGGCGCAGTGCATGAGTGGCAAATGGCCTACAAGCTCTGTGATCCGCGTTTCTCCGGGTGCCTAACCTAGCCAGCTGAAAACACGTCCTGTCTGTCACAGGTTTCACCTGGCCTTTCACCTGTGGGCACCTCCTGACAACTAGCAAGCACTCCTACCCCCAGGGATAGTGCAACCCTGCACTAGCAATCCGTCTACACACAGGCCCCACTGTAAAAGCTCTTACAGGTGCAGCATTGCACACCACCCTTTCTACCTCCTGAAGAGAGATCGAGGCCGTCTTGCCCCACCCAGGCAATGCATATCTCACTCCTGTGTGGTATTAACATGACCCCACCACCACCACCCCACCTGCCGTCGTGTTGGGCTCAGCTACCCGCAGCCTGGTGGTGCGACGGGCGGCGGGGAACCGCTGTGGCTGTGCGCCTCCCTTGGCTGCTGGCGCCACCCCTCGGTGGGTGGCGGGTGCAGGGGCGGTGGTGAAGGGGCGGTGGATGGGCCCACCCGCCCGGGACACGACGTGCTGCATACCGTGCTGGTATCTGGTTGGTGCTGTGGCAGTTCTAACGCCGGGAAGCCAACAGCGTTTGTTGCGAATATGTTAGTAACAGACAACAATGAGTCACAGCGTTCAAAACGAGGGTTGGGCAAAAGGTGCTACGTTCGAGCTACAACCCCAAAAGGCAAACCATAACCTGGCAACGGTACTGCACGGCGATCGACTAAACTGTGAATACAACCCGGGGTGATACCCAGGTCCCTGTGTTGGGCTAATTGCTACTTGCTGAGGTGGGGGCTGGTGAGTACAACCCGCTGGTTGTACGTGTACAACAGCTCACCAAAGGCAACACAGGGGCTGTGTGTACCAGCTGTGGGGTTGTGGTATACTTTGGACAGGTGTAATAGGAGCACAGGGCTTGTTGAGACGTGTACTGGGCAGCCCTATCCACGAATGGGCCACCTGAGGTCTCCCCGCTCAAAATTGTGGTGTTATCCATCCCAGTCATATGCATGCATTCGCTCGACCCAAAAGTTTATGCATGCATCGCTCGACTCAAAGGTCCTTGCCAAGGCTAACGACTCCCTGATTGGACACGGTCCAATGTTTGTAGACGTATGCCAAGGGGTGTGCCTGTCCAGCTCTATCTATACGGCTCGATACCCCTCGTTGCAAACGTTTTCTCCACTACTCTCAGTTGTATCAGTTTGCTGCAGCTATCTACTAGTGAACCAACTGGAGCTTGGATTTTACCTTGACTCAAAGCATGGCTGACCAGATAAGGCGCTGGCCTGCGTTTGACGACATCAGCAACATAAAGGGAAGGGTACTGAAGAAGCCCCGAGTTGACGGACCTCCTGACGCTAAAACCATTGCAGAGGACCACCAATGTATCGCCGAATTCGCCAGACTACAAGGAAAACCTGTTGACGTCTCAGATTGGAACCTGACTTAACCGCGTCTGTGCCTGATCTGTGACTGCGTTGACAGAGCAAGAAGCTTGGAATGGGAGCCCCAACGGTGGTGAAGCACTGAAGGAACTTTGGGCAAGGCTGTGATAACACAGCACAAACTCCTGACAGGTTAGTGCCTACAGCAACTACACCAACTTGCGCCTTTTTATCCTACGAGTGGCGACTGACTCATACTTGCTTTTCACTTGCAGTGGTCAGCAGTGGACCCTGCAAACCGCCAACAAAGCAAGGCCTGGGCAGCCTTGAGAAGAAGCTTCAAAAGCTGCAGAAGAACACCCGCACAATGCACGAGCTGGGCACACAGAACGACATGGCGATCAGCCTCAACAGAGCCAGCACTTGGGACGAGCACCAGCTGACCCGCATGGTCGTGGATGTGGTGGAGACACACAGAGGGCTAGCCAGATTGGAGAAGCCAGCATTTGCCGATGCCGAACAGGGCCACAGACAGGCTCATATGGTGACGATAGCGACGACGACCAGGGTGGAGCAGCTGGGGGAGCGGGTGGCGCAGCTGAGGGACCGATGGCCAGGCACCCAATCATAGTGCACGAGAACAGTGACCGTGCAGCAAGGTTTCCAAGGACCGTGGAAGATGCATCACGAATGAATCTCACCTGGGCATTTGTGTAAGAGAGTGGTGCATTGTGGCGACATTATGTTTTTTTGCTGATGGCAAGACTTTCAAATGAATATTTGGTTGCTTTTTTTGTACCAATTTTTCATATGCATGCATGCACGCTCCAGTTAGGAGATACAGAAAGACACTTTGAGGATAGCGTGCTATATTGAGCCAGTGGTCTGACTGAACGTAGCCGTCTTTGAGCCTTCGCTGTCAAAACAAGGGTGTCATGCCCCATTTGCGTGCATGCTTTTATTAGCATGGATGCATCCTCTGAGGTAGTGCGCGTTTTTTATTCTCAGCTGGCTCTGCGCAAAACGTCAAATACCTGCGTTGTCAACGCTCCGGCACCGTCTGGCAGCAGCTTCAGGAGGTGGGTGCATGCATATGGGTCACCTTGTCATCATGTCCTAACGGTGTGTGAGAGGGAGACGACCACGTTTGTGTGAGGTGGTGTGTGTGTGCCACAGATTAGCTATGGGAAGTTTTTTCCACAGTTTGGGTGTGTGACCAACTTGGAGTTGTGCTGACTCCAAGGTGTTGACCAGGGTTTGCATGCATGCAGTCAGTTGGGCACAGCTTGCTCTGTTGTAGCAACAGATCACCGGTAGAAGCCTCTTAGGTTTAAAAGTGTTTACCAAAAATGCCTTAATAGCAGTATGGTGGCAGGCTGGTATTGTTTGGCCACGTTGTATTGCAGGTTGACCCAGATCTTTCTGCTCAGTAGCTTTCGGCCCATGAGCACTGCTCCCACGCTTGCACCGGTTCAAAAGAGTGCTGTCTGGCACATACGTTCACTCTCCCTTTGCCCTGCAGGTTTCCCCTACAAGCTGAGCCTGGACAGGTCATTAGGTGCAATGGCAGAAGAGTTGGTCCGGCACTGTCAGGGCTGCCGCATACACTCCCTCCCCGACCACCTGCTGCAGCAAATGGGTACTCTACACCAACATTTCCACGCCACGTCTGACCTCAAGTACTTCGTTCAGCTGCAGCTGGTGTGCAAGCGCTGGCGCCAGGCCCTCGCAGGCCCAAGTGTGGTGTGGGAAGAGATCAGTTTTGACTGGTGGTGTGGCAGGGCACCTCTCGACTGGCTGTGCCCCAGGCTGGGAGCCACCAGGTCCGTTGTTATTGGAAATCTTCAACCACCGCACCACTATGTGCTGCGCGTGCTCAACAACCTCAACCCAGCTTGCCTCGATGGCCTGAGCTTGGTCGGCGGCGAATACATCAGCGGGGCCAATACCAGGCAGCTGCTTGAGGCCACCTTCCGCCTCACCTCTCTCGCTTTCCTGTCCATGCGCCTGGTCTGCACCCCGGAGGATGCGGCGCCCTGCATGCCTGCCATGTCAGCACTGGTCAACCTGAGGGGATTTGACTTGAGTGTCCGGTGGTATCCCACGGGCAGCCAGCCATGGTGGCCGCAGATTCCCCACCTTCCCAAGCTGAGGTGGGCAATGTTGCTGCTGAACGGGGTGGACGTTGCTCCATTGGTCGCCCACCAGTCTGCACTCACCGAGCTGCTAGTGGTTCCGGATTGGCGCGGATCATGGGCAATCGGACATCCTGGGTGGCCCAGCGCCAGGTTTGGCACCTCTTTGCAGCAGCTCACACAGCTGAGGAGCCTGGTTGTGTCGGGTCAGAGTTTGGGCATACCTCCTGACAGCCTGCCTACATCGCTACACAACCTAAGCCTCACAGGCGATCCTGTGGATGTGGATGCCAGGATGTTTCTCCCACGGCTGGTCAATCTGACATCTCTTCGCCTGAATTGCAAAGGCGTAGAGCACTTGACCCCTGCCCTGGCCAGCCTCTCCAGCCTACAGCAAATGGAGCTAATAGAGCTGTCAGAGCCGCTGGTGCTGCCCGTCATGCCCAGCCTCACATTGCTGGAGGTTAGGTCTGCGCCTGGTGTGCAGCTGCAGGTGCCAATCAACCCCAGCCTGCGCATTACGCTTTGGAATGGATGGCGCAAAGCCACGCTTGGCAAGGTGATCATCATCAAGGGGCAATGTGGGGAGTACAGCATGGCGGTGGAGGCGGATGGCTGCATTGTGGTACAGGCATTGGAGCGCACGCCCCAGGACGCTTTTCCAGTTGGTGAACGGGTGCGTGAGGCAGAGGAAGAGCAGGAGCGGTGGTGTGCGTGGCTGCACGCTGCGGCAAAATCGGGGGTGTAGCACTACACGCATGGCTTGCTTACTAAGCTAATAGCACACCACGTGTGTTCACTCGATCAGTCAACATGCATGGTGCCAGTGGGTTGGGCAACTTTGGAACCTGCCAGGTGGACTGGTGGACTGGTAGATCCTGATGCTCTTCAGCAACTTGACAGTGATTTTCGTTCATTGCATTGCATTTAAGGGGGCACCAAGCATTTTGGAAAGGCATGCCATGCGCATGCAGGATTTTTTTATGTACAGCACACTAAGAAAGAAAGAAACAAACAAACGCCCCCACACACGGCAGCACACCACAACCAGCAATGTTGAAAAACACAGACAGGCCGGGCAACTGATATCAATATTACCATATGGGTTTTTGGACTAGCTCCTAGTATGCTTGCCAAACTGATTCCTGAGTTGCAACTTCTTGCTATCCAAGGCTCCTATTCTGTGTACACCAAACGTCAAACGCTTTTGCATGCCATGCATACTGGCATTGGCTAAGGCCTGTGCTTGACCAGCCGTTCTGGCTGGTCGGTGCCCTGGTGCGAGCCAGTGGCCCCTCAACTACGCCTTTGTGCGTCCCCTTTCTTTCTTTCTTCTTACAGTTTTTGGTGTCTTCCACGACGTGATGCATTTAGTCTATTAGGTGCATATTCAGGTACCAGTAATTGTATACTTAATGTAGTGCTCAATAGTACGCCTCGCTGTGTGCGGTAGAAGGCACACTATGCTAGCTGACGGCGTTGACTTTCAATGAGTCAAAGTTCAACTTCTCTGCAACCTGCGCATTTGATGCTGAAGCAGATGTACAACAACATGACACATTGTGCCAGGTCAACATGCTCGGTCAACTTGCTTACAAACTACGCTGCTGCAGCAGCCGTCTTATCATATTGATATGACATTGGCTCACGACAGTAATCAGAGTACCTTGTGATCCTACACATCAGATCTATACCACAACAGTGATGTTACTAACTTCTTATCCCCAACATCAACAACACGAGCCGTCAATTGAGGCCACCCATCAATGATAATCTACAAACGACACGTCGGATGATGATCGCATCCCAAACAAGCACCGCGACCTAGTACCAAACCGGCAACACAAATGCATTATTTGGTCACATTCATGGCGACACGCTGCATCTGATCAGAGAAAGAATACAACCTATGCAATTTCCCCCACCTCCCCAACACCAGGGGCCCCCACCCCCTCGCCCCCATATGCATGCAGTTATCGTTGTCGTCCATTAATATAAAAATTGGCGCGACATGGTATCATGGTATCAAAAGCTGTGAGCTGCCGGCACAGCTCAATACATCCGACCAGAGCACCAATGACAACTGCTCAATTTCGATCAGGATAACAACATAGAACTGGTTGAGGAAAGATGCACATCTCATCAGAAGAACAGCACCGTGCGCGCCATTGGCCCCAGTGCCGGTATGACCTCCCTCCAGCTGACGCTCCACTCCACCGCCAGCACAGCGCATTGCTTCCAATCAGAGCATCAAAGACAACTGATCGCATCTGAACAGGAGCACAATGCCCAACTGATCGCATCAGAAGAACAGCGCTGTGCGCGCCATTTCCCCCAGTGCCCCCATGATTTCCCTCCGGCTGGTGCCGCACTCCACTGCCAGCTCCTCCTGTGCCCCCACCGGCAGCAGCCAGTAGAGTGAAAGCACCTCCCCGTCCAACATGCTGTCGCTACCCACCTGGCAAGGGGAGGAGAGGGGCAATGGGGTCAACGGAAAGGGGAGGAACAGGTGAGGGGGAGAGGGGCAAGTCAAGGGGAAACCATATGGGACAGCAACACTTGACCAGGCCCTAATCGGCAAAAGGTGTTTACAGAGGGCAGGCTGCATACCTTGCTGGGGCGCATGTAAGTATTGTTTTTGCGTAATGGTGCATTCCTGGTACTCATATATTCAAGTGTGCAGTGCTGGCACGCATGTAGTTATCTAGCCAACTGATTGTAAGCAACTCCCAAGGTGGGGAGTTGGGGAGTGGGGAGCAAGAGGCGTTACATGGCAGCGGGTGCATGGGGGCCCAGGTTCGGAGTAATGCCAATGCCCAAAACCCTTTCATACAACTAAATAAAACCCTAACAAACCCCGCACCCTGCACTGACCTGCTTAGTGAAGTGCTGACCTCCCATCATGCCAGCGGGGGTGCGGGCGTAGCGCCGCCTGCAAAGTGGTGGTGGTGGGGTAAGCACATGTGCTCCAGCTCTATAGCCAGGTCAGCATTGCGGGGTGTGCCACAAAACCGATCGAGGCTTGTTGAACCACTGCTACCAATGTGGCAGATGGGGACCGACCATTTGTGCCAATTACTGGATTTCAAGCGTGGCAATTAGTCCCTAATCATCACATTCATCTCAAATATCTGCCAATTGATTTGACAGTGCACAATAATCATGAGCAGGGTTTGATTCACCCGTTATCCAAACCCTAGGCATCATCTGAAGGTGTGTGGGTTGAGCCCTGCAGTGTGGTTGACCACCAAACTACAGGGTTTTACAAGGAAACAAAACCCTATCCAAACCCTAGGGCTTACCTGAAGGCGTGTGGGTTTAGCCCTGCTGTGTGGTTCACCGCCAGCACCAGCCGCTTCTGAAGCGCAGCCAGGGGGGAGTACAATTTCTCATCTGGCAGGGGCGCCACGCATTCGCACCCGCCCCCCGTGGTGCCAAATAGGGCCGCCTGGCGGGGGGTGCTGTCAAATGTCTCCATTTTGACCCTCAGCACCGCCAAGGAGCGGTGGCCGGTGAAGAATGCCGACCTGGAGGAGGGTGGGGCATTTTCAGGGGGGATAAGAGAGGATGGACGGAAATTATTAGGAGGAAATGCGGTGACCCGTGCAGGGGGAGGGGGAAATGCCGTGCGAAGTAGGCCGGAGGATTGGTGTACGCCTGATACATACCAAGCATGCCTTTGACTGCACTAGCGCAAAACATATTTGTCCTTCATATCGTGATTCCCAAGCCCCCCTTGCCCCCACCAAAAAAGACAAGAAACTCTAGATCTGCCCCTCCCACACCACCTGCACTTACTGTGGCATCAGCCTCTGCCCCTTGTAGGACAGCGGGTTGCTGGGCTGGTATGCAAACACCCTTAGGGTTCCGGCTGCCTCTGCGCCCACAAAGCACAGCTGGCTGCCGTTGATCAGGAACTCAGTGGCCAGGTCAGGGGAGTTGTCAAACTGCTTAGACAGCTGGAGCAGCTGCTTGCCCTCCTCCTGAGGAAGGAGAACAACACATTAGGGTTTGGTAAGGGCGCAGGGTTTACAGTGTAGGGTGTTTAAGACTGCTGACAGCTGCAGCAGCTGCTTGCCCTCCTCCTGGGGGGGAATAAAATGGAAGGGTTTAGGGTATTGCACCGCTGGTGAGTCTGGTTTCTCAGCCTTTACTTGGCAGTCACATGAGCACAGGCATTACTAGTGTACACTTCAGGTCTCCCATGCACTTCCACGAACGCCCCTCAGAGGGGTTACAAACCCTTTTTTAGGGTTTGTCAAGAACTCACGGAAACCTAGGGTGTTACCAGGGTTGTTAAGGGTCTTGCACGCACCACGTATCGCACAAACCGCATGCCCTTTGCCACATCCCCAACCAGGATGAAGTTCTTGACCACGTTGATGGATGTGATGAGCACAGGGGCATCGTAGAACGCCAGGCGCACAAGGGAGGTGCCGGACCAGGAGTGGACCTCAAGCCTGAGGAAGGGGAAAAGGAGGCTTGAAGGTGAGGGTTAAAACATGTGCAGCCAGTTTTTCAGCCCTTTCCAGCCCTACATTCCCGTTCCAAACCCTGCTCGCCCATGTAAACCCTGCACACCCAACCCGGTTACTATGTCAGAATACACAAGGTGTATCATCGCAAGCAACTCATAAATGGGTACCTTGCGCCTTTGGCCCCGTAGATACACCCTTTTGCAGTCCATTGAAAACCTGACAGCCAACAGTTCAAACCCTAGCAAGAACCCTACCTGTTGCCGGCAGCCAATAGCAGATTGCCCTCAAATGTGGTGAGGGCAGTGATGGGGCCCCGAAATTCCCGCACGTAGATTTGCTTGGCACCCCACTGCCCCGCATTTGTGCCCTCCGCAGCAGGGGCCTCCGAGCGCGCCACCTCAAAGAATCGCAATTGCCCTATGCAAGGGTAATCCTCGCCTGCGCGTAAAGGGGTGTCAATGTTGGATGCAGGTAGGTGGAGCCCAGGTTGCAGTCTAGTTAATTATCGCATTTTCAAAAGTACACCACAGCAAGGGCTGCCACCCTCAACCCTACACCCTAAGCTGTAGCTGAACCCTACACACGTGGCTCTACCCTTGGGAGTTACAAGCAAACCATTTCTGGACATGTATAAACCCACCCACAAATTTCCCCTCCAAAACCTACCTGCGATGAAGGCGCACCCCAGCGCCACCAGCGGCTGCGTGGCGCCACTTGTCGAGTTTTTGAGGTGCACCGTAGCCACAGACATCACATGCTCGCCAGGTGGCAGCGCGTGGCGCCAGCAGGTGGCCCATTGCCCGGGAACAACCAGGCGCACCTGCAATAGGGTTTAGGGTTTAAGAGCAAGGTTTTTTAGTGATTTTAGGGCTTGGGTTTTGGGTTGGGTTGCATGGACGGGTCGTGTATTCAGGCCGTGGCAGGGATGTATGCGCACCACAATTCAGGCTGTGTGGGCATGTAAGGTGTCTCTGTCAATACCCCTGAAACCCCACCCACCCACCTCGAAACCCTCCTCAGTGCCCCTCAGCTTTGCGGCGGCTTCAGCGGTTGCGTAGTAGAACGAGGCGTGGGTGTCACCACCATCCTCCTCAGGCAGGCGGGGTCGGTAGGGAACCTGCAGGTAGATCGAGGGTATTGGCTAGGGTATTGACAGGTTGCTGAAAGCAATCGGTGTAGGTTTCATTAGCCTGGGATTATGCTAGGACTTGCTAGGGTGGTAAGTGCCCATATCACAACTAAGCTTCTAACCCTGACATATTGCCGAACCTCAGGTTTTGCACGCACCACAACCTGCTGAACCCTACACCCTAGCAGGGTTTGCAGCGCACCTGTCGGGAGGTGACCAGGGCATACAGCCTGGCGTCAGGGTAGTAGGAGATTTTGTGGGGGGTGGCACGCAGGGGCACCTTTTGGAGCAGCCACTCCCCTTCCACCCGCACCCGCGCCGGCATTTGGCAGATTTTCAGCACCCCCGTGTCCACATTCCCCGCCGCGGCAATAAAGCCCTGGGGACAATTTGCATTGTGGAAGGGGGTGAAGCCAGAAATAGGCCCCTCCCCCGCCATGGGGTGCTGCACGAATTTGCCCCGGGTGGAAATGAGCCACAGGGGGTGGGGGCCACACACGAAGATGCCGCTGCTGGGGGTCACCTCCCCTGCACATTTGCACGCATTTGCGTCACCCCTTGATGCACAAAGTGTACGGGGAGTCTTGTAGGCTGACCAGGGTTACTAACAAGCTCGGTCACGAAATTTGGGACTCCACATTGTATAGCAGTATCAGGACAAACCTGGCTTGCCCCAAGTATGCAAGGCTATTTAGCTGTCTGTTGGAATGCATGTAGAACGTGTTGGAACGCATGCAACCACCTAAACAATACTCCATGATTCCAAATCCTACCCTAGGGTTTCGTACCTATGCCGTCGAAGCGCACCAGCCGGCTGCTGCCGAGTTTGAATCCCGGATTTGAATCCCCAACCCCCGCACCGCTGCTCACTGCCCCCCCCCTGTGAGCAGCCCAATCCACCCGCTCCCTCCTAAACCGTAACACTCCCCCTGGCCCCTTGAAGCCCTGGTAGAGATACAGGGTGTCATCTGACGTCAGCATGGTCAAAACTGGTCCCTGGGGACTGTCGCTGGGACCGAAATTTGTGGCGGGAAAGTGGTCCAGCCGGATTTCACAGATGGTGGTGAGGGAGGATGGAAAGAGCGAGGGGGAGGCGGAGGGGGGTGTGGGGAGGAGGTGGGGGGGGCCCTCAGCCAGGTTGGCGCAGCTGAACACCAGCTGCATGGTGGGTAATCTGCGGGTGGGGGGTGGGGGTCGTATTTAGGGTTTAGGGTTGGGGGATGGTCATAGGGAAGGGGGGAGTGGGGGATTGGAATGGGACATTGGGGAAGGTTAGCAACTGATGAGGTCCTGTGGCAACCTGCAGGGACTTGTGAGTTCCTTAAATTGTAAAGCATAATTTGGGTGAATTATACTCAGACTGGACCACCAAGGTTGGATCAGTGACCAAGATCAGTCACACCCATGCACGGTTGCAAACGTGCAAAGATCTCCTGAAAGGAACTGCGATTCCACACCAGCCACAAGCGCAAGTGCAGTGGAGCGAGTACCAAGGGGGGCAAAACAACATTTCCAAATACACAACGGGGGTCACCTGTAGATGTGCAGGGCTCCTCCACTCCGACACACAATGCAGTACACCGCAGCAGCAGCAGCACCGCCACCGCCATCCTCTCCCACATCCATGGGTTCAGCACCCTCTGCCACAGCCGCATCCCCAACACCGCCACCACCACCATCCGTGCTCGGCCCCTCTGCTTTCCCTCCCTCCCCTTTGATCCCCTCCTCCACATCACCACCACCACCCACCGCCCCACTGTCTGGCCCAGCAGCTGGTTCTGTGGTAGTGGTTGTGGCTGGCGCTGTCGCTGGTTCTGTGGTAGTGGCTGTGCTAGTGGCTGTGCTAGTGGCTAGTCCTGCAGTAGCGGCTGTGGATGTGGCTGCTTCTGTGGTTATGGCTGTGGCTGTGGCTGCTGCCAGCCAGCCAGTGGTGTCTGTATACAGCACACATGCAGTGACCATAGCTGTCCCGTCGATGGTGGGCAGGGTTTGCAAGGGTTCTTGGGCGGCCGCCAGGGGGACAAGCGTATCTGGGAAACAGGGGAGGGGGACTTGGGTCAGAGTTGCCTTTGTGGACCAATGCAAACTACAGCAGGAGTGTGCAAGTAGACTGGTTGCAGACGCAAGTAGACTGGTTGCAGACGCATACATTAATGCAACTCACCCACCACCAGGGCAATCAAATGCCCCCAAAATGAACTCCTGCCCTACGATTTCCTTGACTACTGCTCCACGGGCCCCAGTAGCAAATCTGCACACATAAATGTAGACCCTTATCCAAAAATGTACAACCCTACCCCGCGCCCTCCACCTCCACGCTCCGTTGCCATGCACCTCCAGCAGCATATTCCCTGATACCCTACAACCCTAGACCCCATGAAAACCCTAAACTAGACCCTACCAACCCAATGCACCTCCAGCAGCATGGCTGGGAGCATCATGTTCAGCTTGCCAGGGGCACCCTAACACCCCAAAACCCTAGCATCCATCAAAACCCTAACCCTATTTAAAACCCTACCGTTCCCCTGCACCTCAAGCAGCATGGCAGTCATGTTGCTCAGCTGCAGCAGCACATAGGGGTCTGCCAGGCTGGCGCTGGTGGCGCTGACCACCGCCACCTCAGCATCCGCATCGTCCTCATCCATGTCCAGGTCAGCATCAGGGGGGGGAAAGAGGTCCGAGAGGACGACCTCCCCTGCGGCCACCTCCCCTGCCAGCAGGCGTACCACCCCTGGGGTCACCTGCGGGGGGTGCTTTAAGGGTTGAGGGTGGAATCAGGGTTTGATGATAAGGGTGTGCTGACAGCACCAGCAAACAAAGCACACACCCTCCCAGACGGGAACCACAAAGTGCACCACCCCTTGTGTTCCTGTTGCCCACACACCTCTTGGCGATCCACTTACACCATGGGTTTTGAGAGCCTACGGGATTTCCTGAGACATGTTCTAATACATGTAATAAAAAGGCACCCCATCCGCGAGAAGGGTTTCCCCTTGACTGGCTCCCCATGCTGCCTGCTGTCAGAGTTTGAGGCTTTCAGGAATTTAGGGTTCCAGGGATTTGGATTTGTGGAGGGTTACCCCAGTCTTACCTGCACCACCCGCTGGCTGCCCCTCATGCTGCCTGCTGCCAGTGTGGGTGCATCCACCACGTACTGCACCCTGTCAGTCACCTCCTGCAGCTCCTCCCCTGTCTCCAGCACCTTGGTCTCCCCCCCCACGCTGAGCAGCAGGTAGGCGTGGTAGGCGGAGGGGGAGGGGGAGTTGTAGTGCACCGCCCAGGCACCCACCACCCCTGCAGGCATGGAAAGGTATTTTCCCATGAGGACCGCATTCGGTGTGGCACATTACCTGGTTTCAGTATGCGTCGTGCAGCATCAAGCAATACTGTGGAACCGCTCGTGGCAGAGATGGTATCAGCTGTGCCAGGTTGGGATGGCTGGCACAAGGCAGAGAGGGCTGGCTGAGAATCTGGCTGTATTGCTGGAACCCATGTTCCTAACTCAGCAACATTGTGATGCATGTTGGTTGATAGGTTTAGTCATACCCCTGCCTAAGAGCAACATTTTTAGTTCAACGGCACAGAACACCACGCTTGTCCCAAAAACCCTAGCCAGGCTCACAAAAGCCCTACCTGGCAGCGGCACTTCGGTGATCACCTCAGGCACCAACGTGCGCCTGAGCACCGAAAGACTCCCATTCCTCTCAAACCCAGTGCACGCCACCAGCATCTGCGGCCCCCGCCCCCCACTCCCCTCCCCCCCACCCCCCACCGCTGATGTGGCACCCGCCATGCCAGCTGTCATGTCGTGGATGGGCCCTGTGGTGATGAGGGCATCCGAGACCTTGAAGTTGTACTTTACCACCCCTTGGTTGGTGGCCAGCGAGGGGATGTCGTCAGTTTGGTAGATGGCGGCCTGCGGAATGGGGTGGGTGGGGTGGGTGGAAAGGAGGCGTTACTCAAATTGGGCACCAGCTGCAGGCTGTGTCCTGGCAGCTGCACTGCAGGCAATCGTGGATTCATAGCACAGCAGCGTAGTGCTACAGCATGCACGCACGTGATCAGCTCATTGAAAGACAGCAGGGCACAGTGGCATACCACTACATACAATGGCGCAGCATGGTCAATTGCATTATTGCATGTAGCAGATTAGCTGTCACGGACATCAAGTGTAACATTCAGAGTTTCAACAGCCACAAGAACCATTGCAAAACCCTAGCAAAATCCGAGCAAAACCCTAAACCCTGCGCACCTCCTCGTCGTCGTCCGCATCCCCCAGCCCCTCCCCTGCAGCGCTGTCCAGCTTCCTCCTCTTCACCCCCTTGCCATCATCCCCGGGAGAGATTGAATCCCCGCCCTCCCCGTACACGTCCTCGTAATCGTCCCCTGCCGCGCCCCCTGATTTCCCCCCTTGCAAAAGGGCCTTATTGTCGGGGGTGGTACGGATGAGCAAGGAGTCACCCACCCAGGACCCCAGGAAAATGTGGCGGGGCCCTAATGTGCAGGCAGTGCAGGTGATGGGGGCGCCCCCCGCCCGTGTCACCTGCAATGGCCACATTTTCAACTCAGTACCGCCCAAAACCTCACCATTACCCTAAGGACTAGCTTGGGACCAGAGTGTAGATGATATAGTGATGATGGTGTTGTTGACGTGATCAACACAGTTTGCGCAATGGACAACATTGTACTTTTGCTTCCCCTAGCTCCTCATGAAGCTCTCCAGCCCCCACACACAAATGCCACCTTCATGCACACCATCTGCACCACAACTTCCTGCACCCCAGGATGCGCTCCCACCCACCCCCACCCCCACCCCCATCCCCACCCCCATCCCCTCCCACCCACCTGCATGCGCCGCACCGCCCCCCTCTTCACCACCACCTCCACCACCACACAACATTCACCACCACCCCTCCCACCATCCCCACCACCACAACCGCCACCCCACACACCTGCATGCGCCGCACCGCGCCCCCCTCCACCACCAGGTGCACCTGCAGCAGCTGCCCAGATGCAAGCGCAAGCAGGGCAGTGCTTGTGTCCAGCCATGTGGCAGTGCAGCCGTCGCACTCCGCCTCGATACCCTCCGCCTTGCTGGCGCCCACAGAGGCAGCGGAAACAGACTCCTGCGACCAGGGTTACATAGATCAGGTTTCTTGAATTTTACCTCCTAGCCGCTCACCCTTGCAATATTTTGCATGCCAATTTTACTAAGGGTCTGTCCTACGCATTTCCGAGTTATCATATGTAGTGCACCGCACAGGGTTGGAGGGGGGAGTGCATGGCGAGTGTTGGCAGGAGAGCGCAGCAGTGCAGCAAATTCAGGGTTTAGGGTTAGTATTGTGAAGATACGGTTCAGGAGTGGGGTTTAGATATTTACTGTATTTCAGGCCACGTACCGGGTGTATGTTGAGTGGGTACTGCCTGGCATGACGGGTGGCAGTCACGGTGGGGGGCTCCCTCATGGGGTCGAAATCAAGCTGGGGGGGTGCAACCCCGGGAAATGCTGCGGAATTGACCACGAGGGTGCACGACCCACCCTGCAGGGAACAAACAAGCATTTTGTGGCGCATTTCTTGGATAGAGGCATGCACAGGCGAGGCGTGGGTGTCCGATTTGCGACCAGGATCTATCCCATTGTGGCAAGATCAGATTAGGTAATGGGGAGCGTCTAGGCGGAGCACCCCCCGGATGCCAGGCCTAGATTCCCTCCCCAAAATCCTCTCTCCCACCCACTTGCTCTTAGAAGGAGAAAGCAAGCAAAAGTACCACAGCATGCTCTTGCTCAGCACCAGGGGGCCCAAAACCCTACCCAAACCCCCAAGTAACCAGCCTCACCTGCGTGAAGTACTGCACCATGTTCTTGCTCAGCACCAGGGCACCCCCGGAGGGGCAGGCTACCACCTGGCTGGCATCGGAGGGCAGGCGGTCAGCGGCCCAGATGCGCGGGTGTCGCTTGCCCGCCACATTCAAACTGATGGCGGACAGCGCCAGGGTGTCCTTGCGGTCGCGCAGGCGGCCCTGCCAGGTGGCGTCGCCTGACTCGTGCAGCAGCAGCAGAACGGGCTCGTTGTAGCGGTGCAGGAAAGCCAAATCGCGCACCTGCAGGTGGGTTTACTAGGGTTTTAAATAGGGTTTCGAGCAGGATTTCGATTATGGTTGGGCTTGTTGTAGCGATGCAACAAGGGCCAGCTAGCAGGGGTTCTGGTCAAGGTTGTCTTAGGGTTCTGGTCAGGGTTTTGGGGGATGCCAAGCTCAAGCTCGCTGTAACGGTGCGTGAAAAGCCAGGTAGCAGGGCCTTTGGCAGGATTTGATTCTAGTTGGGGGTTCCTCACCTCCTTGATTCCCATGATGCTTGGTTGACGGCATAGGCACAGGCTGTGAATGTGTAGGGTTTAGGGTTTTGTCAGGGTTTTGGCGAGGGTTTCCCTCACCTCCTTGATGCCCATCTTTGCCAGGTTGATGACGTAGCTGTTGCCCACTGTGGTGGCTGGGGGGTCGGTGCTGCTGCCACCACCGCCATTACCGCCACCTTCCATCATCAACCGCAGCACATCCACCTGCGTGCAACGGACACCCTCGCTAGGGCTCTTGATGCGCCACGGGGTAGAAACCCTTCACTGGGGTGCTTGATGGGACATGGGGTACAAACCCGTCACGAGGACGGCTGACCTTTCTTAGGGTTCTTTAGTGAGATGGGGGGAAAGCGTGGGGAAAAGCCATACCACCCGGACCGCAACCGCCACCACCACCACCACCGTCGCCACCACCACCACCACCACCACCACCACCACCACCACCACCGCCGCCACCACCCACCTCCATGGCTGGCAGCAACGCCAGCTGGTGCCTGAACATGAGCACCGCCGCACACCTCCCCTGGGGATCAGCCACCACCACGGGGCCCCCAGGAAAAAGCTCCCTCCCCGTCTTCAGCGACGTGTCCCCCTCAAAGTAGTGCAGGGCGCTAGCCCGCAGGCTGAAGGTGGCGGGGCACCACTCAAGCACACACACTTTGGCATCCCTGCAGAACGTTTTCTACTAAAAAAGGCAATCACATGCAAAATACACCACATACTTTCTCCAAATTATTGCAATACAATTTACCGAGATCGCAATCGAGCAGGGCACCACTCCAGCCACGTCCCTGCAGGAGGTGGGTGGCAGGGTGCAGAAAAATCTATGCTATGGCGGCCATAAGGTGCGCTAGTGAGTTGGTTTATCGGGGAAGGGTTTTAGCGGGTCTCAGGGCGGCGGGCATCGTTCCTTCCCGCACATACCATACCATCAGCATACCCTGGCAGGCATGTGTGCCAACGCGCTCCCTTTACGCTGGACTTGGGTGCAGTGTTTTGGGTCTAGGGTTTATGGTTGCGTGTGTAGGGTTTAGGGTTCCCACCTGAACGACAGCAGCAGCGCATCCCTGTGCGTGGTTGGCGACCTGCTGCGCAGCACTGCCAGGCTGTGCACCACACCAAACAGAGGGAACCTGCCCAGCAGCTCCAGTGTCATGCCCCCCTGCGTGCCCTCGCCCACCCTGCAACGCGCACAGCATCTGGTTAGGGACTGTAGGGTTTTAAATGCCGCGCCGTGACCCCACCACCAGGCCGATTACAACTGCAGCAATAAGGTGCCAGATCGGTTGTCTGTAACTGATACAATGCCCAGAACACATGTAACCAATACATTGCTAGGATGCAAATACGGTAATTCAGTGGGGAATCAGCGGGGGTTTGTTTCAATATGCAGGGTAGTTTTTGCTGCTCACGTGCGCACCTGGGCAGGGCTAGGGTTTGGGTCAGGTCTGCAGGACTATGTTGCTGCACCCGCCTGTGCAGGGTCAGGGTTTGGTTAGGGTCTGTAGGGTTTCCATGCCGCACGCACCTTGGCAGGTACACCTCCACTGCTGTGCCCCTCGCCACCACCAGGTTGGGGGGGGGGACCTCCCCTGTGCGCCTGTCATCGCTGTCTCCCCCTGGCAGGTGGGACAGGTAGGCGGAGGCACTGTGGGTGACGCCGCTGGGACCCAGCACCTGGGGGGTAGGGGGAGTTGGGTTTAGGGTTTAGGGTTTAAGGGTGTGGTTGTGGGTGACCGCTGGGCCAAGCACCTGGGTTGGGTGAGACGGGGAGGGTTAGGGTTCAGAGTAGAGGGTATAAGGGTGTGGGTGTGGGTGATGCCGCTGGGGCCAAGCGCTTGGGATGGGGGGAAGGTGGTGGAATGGGGACGTGACGGAGGGGGGGTGGGTGGATGGTCACCCATATGGGTGTAAGTGTGGGCGTGGGCGTGGTTTTGGGTGTGGTGGTGGACGATAGGGCGGCACACCTGTGTTGGTGGGTGGGTGACCGCTGTATGGTGGGTGGGTGGGTGGGTGGTAATGCAAGATGGGGGAGGGCGTGCAAACGCCAAAGCAAAAGAGCTTAGTTTGATGCGCGGTATAAAGATGGCGACGAGTACAAACACACCCTATCGTAACGCTGCAGCGCCCCGAGACGTTCACTAAGTGCAAGCATGGTGGTAGCTCATGCTAAGCATGCAGGCCCACTGCAACCGCTCGCACAGCAGTGCGTGCAACATCCAGCCATACAATAGGGAATTGTTTGCTTGGAAGATATGACTACCCAATTTTACCTCTTTGTAGATGGTTTTGATAGACTCCGTGGCTGGTTGCATCTTGGGTTCGCTGGTTACCCACCACCCAAGCCTGCTACTGTGTGCTAGAGCAGCTCTTGTACTATATCTGGAGTGCGTAAAATACCAATCCTTCAAGCTTCAAGGATAAACAGCGGAGGTTGTGTAGCTGTGGGTGATGCCGGTGACCCCTGCATGCATGCATTGCATTTGCAAATGCGATGCATGCGCCCACCAAGGTGGCAGCAGTGGCCTGACAACAACCAGAAGAACTGCCAAATGGTGAGTATAGACCAAGGACTTTGTTATTTATCTTTGCACGAGCGCACTTCTCCAGTACAGGAGTGACTGCTGTGGGTGAAGGCAGCATGACCTCTACAGGTGCGCTTTTGATACGACCAGTGGCTAGCCCACAAAACCGGCTTAGACAACAAGCACCTTTTGAGCCGTTGCTGTTCTTCCACAGAGAAGTGGCTGCCCTTCAAAGTGGTTGGATGCGTCTTTTAGAAAAACTTTTATTAAATTTAAACCGAAATTACTTTGATTTATTTATCGTCCGAAAAAACAGCTTCCTTTGTAGCCTCGCAAGGTTGAAGTGCAGCAGCCACCTACATAAACTGGTTATGCTTCCGCTACAGGGGTTTAGAACAACCTTTGGGTTGCTGATCCAGATCCTTGGTGGGTGTGTTTAGGCTGTTGTTTACCTGTTGCAGGCGCCAGGCAAGCCCTGATCCATAACACCTTCTGGCTGGCTTCAATTTTGAACGATGGTGCAACAGCAGGAGACATGAGCTAGACTGGCACTCCTCCTGGCAACCACAATGCGGAGAAGGCGGGACAGGGTTGGCTGGAAACAAGTGTACTGGGTTTTCCCAGGCCTCATTGCCCTTGTCACACTCTTTGCTTACAGCCGGTCGGCTGACCAGTCTAGGAGCATACACCTGATCTCCCATGGCCTCTTGGAAGCCCAGTTCAGCAACTGCACGGGCCAGTCGCCTGCAATCACACTCCCAGAGCCTTGCAACTGCAGCGAGGCGGTCGAGGCAGCCCTCCACAACCACACCCACTCGCTGCCACAGCTGGAGTCCCCCCCCCCCCCAGTGGACGTGAAAGCCGAGGCCATAACCGATGACCCGCTCACCGCAATAGAGAAGCTGGAACCTATCTTCCTGTTCGTCGGGATCCTATCGGGCAGGGGCTACCGCCACAGGAGGCTTGCGGTGAGGGAAGCATGGGCCAACAAGGCGCAGATCAGCGGCATCTCGGTGTGCAAGTTCATCCTCAGCGACGACGAGCGCACGCCCCAGGTTCAGAAGGAGCTGGACATGCACAAAGACATTGTCTTTGTGAAGGAGAAAACCAACTACAAGAGCATCCTCTACAAGACCTACTTTGTGCTGGAGCACGCCGTGCGCCATTACAACGTCAAGTTCATCCTCAAGACAGACGACGACGCCTTTGTCAACGTGCCCTCACTCATGGACGAGCTGCGGTCCAACTGCGAGCACCCAGACTGCGTCAACGAGCGGCTGTATATGGGCAGGATGGCCAGGCATAGCGAGGTGCTGTTGCAGCCTGGGCACAAGTGGAATAACATGGTGTTCCACAACCACACCGGGCTCAAGACCTACCCCAACTATATGATGGGTGGAGGCTATGTGCTGTCAGGTAAGCATATGCGTGAATACCCTGATCCCAGCTTTGTGTGTGCACCAACCTCTCTACCTTGCTCATCTGCCAGATCCTGGTTGCAAACAAGCGTCAAGCTCTGGTGATGCATATCAATGCGTCATGGCATTGGGTTATTCCTGGGACAGCTGTCATTGCAACTACTCTGTATGCAACTACCGCAGCCAATCCGCAAGTCCTCTGTCAGCTTAGAGCAACAACACAAGTCTGCATCACTGCTTTAAAATCCGAGCCGATTTTGGGGGGTCAGTCACAGCAAAAGAGGGTCTGCGATGTGCTTGCAGGTTGTGCTTCCAGGTTGCCTGCCCCTGCTCTGAGCACCGATTTGCAAAGGCCCATACTTTAACCCCTCTCCACAGCACCCTGTGGCCACCCGGTTCCTAGCTACCAACACCCATCACACCACACACACTACACCACACCCTCCACACCACACACACTACACCACCTTGTGCAAAAGCACACACACCACCTTGGAGAGAACACACACACCATACCCACAGCACACACACACACCCTCCCAGGCGATGTCTCCCGCACCCTTGTGGACGTCAACTCCAAGATGAAGCTCAAGTTCACGCCCATCGAGGACGCGACAGTGGGGTTCTGGCTGATGTCCATGGACCTGCGCCACATAGACAACCCGCGCTTCTTCACGTGGGCAACGCCCTGCTGCTTCAAGGCACCCGTGCGAAAGGAGGGGCAGCGAATAGTCACCAGGTGCGCAGCAGGGTACTAGTTCCGGGGACACACATGGCCATACCAGTACCACTGGTTACAGTGCGCATTCATTTCACTTAGTCACTTGTGACGTAGCGTGGAAGTGCGGCTAGCGGCACACTTGGTTGACCATCATCGGCCACACTGGAAACAGCGGTTTTGACAAGGCCTTGGCTCTCCTGGGGTGAGGCATGCTTAGCAATGCTGACCCCAAGGGAGGGTGGGGAGGGGGTTTGAGGGTTGGGAACCATGGCTGGGGATGATACCAGATATATAAACAACTCTAACCTGAAGAATGCAACTCTTTTTCATTAGAGAAAAAGCACCAGCATATGCCACGCCGACGGCATGGCTTAATAACACATCGGCAGCAACCACTTTGCCCTGGTGTATGGAAGACGTCAAGACAAGTTGACAACAAAAGGGTTGAGGGTTCAGGGTCGAGTGACACCTCAACCTGCTTCCCACCCCCAGGTTCCAGCTTGCTGACGAGTTTGAGAAGGACCTTTGCTCCAACGAGCCCTGGCTCATCCTGCACAAGATCGACTCGCCCACCAAGATGCGCTACGTGGGCAACAGGGTGGCGCAGTGCGTGAAGGAGGACCACGCGCCAGCTGGCTCGCCGGGGGAGGAGGGGAAGGGCAAGGAGGGGGAGGCAAAGCAAGGTGGGTGGGCAAGGGACTCAGAGGGGGAGGGTGGAGTGGAAGGGGGGAGGCGAAGCAGGGTGGGCGTGTGGGCAGAGGCAAGGGTAATAAGATAATCCGAATGGTCCTATTATCTTACTACCCTTGGCAGAGGGTGCGGGACATGGGGATGCCAGGGTATCAGGTGGGGACGGTTCCTGCCAAGGTATGCTGGCATAATAATTGATTCCTTTACTAGGTGTTGCCTGGTACTAGGTGTTGCCTGGCGGTGTTGCACTGCGTCTGGTGAGGCGCTGCGCTGGGCTGGTGCTGGCGCGCTTGCATGGGTTGCCATTGGTTGGGAGAGGGGTGTTTCGCGCTGACTTGTGCGGCAGGGTGTGGTGCGGTGGGTGTAGGGGAGTGTGATACGTATCTGTATGCATGTATTTGGGTTACATACAAACCCAAACTCTTAGGGTTAGTCTAAGCCTTCAAGGAGACAGCTCAGATGCTGTTGCTGGTGTTGGTTTGGTAGGGAGTTTGCATGCAGATCCGCCCAAAGATCTCCTGCAATGGGCTGCACACTCCACCCTCGCCGCAACTCAGCAGCACTCACCGCATCAGTCAGGGTTATAGTGGATGACTTTGCCAAGTCTGTCCTCGTTTACTCCCCCCCGTCCCCTCACCACCCCTTCCTCCCCTTGCAGCCGACGCCACCCTCTCCGATGACTCCATCAAGCCCCTCATCCTCACCCAGACCAACCCCAACACCGAGGTCACGGCGCGGGAGGCCCTGCAACAGCAGGAGCAGCAGCAGAAAGCGGAGCAGCAAAAGGCTGCGCAGCAAAACGCCGCGCTGCTGCAGAAAGCGGAGGAGGAAAAAGCCGCGCAGGAAGCCGCCGCGCAGCAGCAGAAAGCTGAGGAGCAAAAAGCCGCGCAGCAAAACGCGGCGCAGCTTTTGCAGAAGCCCGAGGAGCATCCTGTGGAGCCCCAGAAAGCAGACGCAGCGGGTGGGGAGCAGCAGCAAACGGCGGCCAGCAGGCGGTTACAGCAGCAACCGCGGCCGTTGTAGTGCGGGTTTAGGGGAAGCGGGGGGGACGTGGGATTTGGTTATTCAGGGACCCTTGGGGAGGGTTTTCATTGTTGGGGTAGTCTCACATCGGCGCTCAATCCTGCGCCGCATTGCGGTTGCTGGTTCTCTTTCTCTTTTCGGCAGCAGCTGTTGACTTGGCAGCAGCAGCGGCACACATAGGGGCGCTGGGGATTAGTCCACGGGGGTCTTCACAGCTTTTAGGGTTTAGGGTGCCACTGCGCACCCGCACAAAACTCAACACACGGGAACGAACCCCAATTTAGCAGGAACACTAGTAGTAGTTTACCACCAGGTTGCAGGAGCGGACTATTCTTATTCTTACCTCTGCCTTGAATATATATGCATCTGGGTGTAGGGTGTAGGGTTTGCCTTGTGCCATTTCCCCAGGAGCACAGTAGTTGACGTGGGTGCCTAGGATTTTGCCTAGGGTTAGGGCTGGATGTGAGATGCCCCGCCCTTGGCAGGCAACCCCATGCTGGCAGTTACTGTACCTGTTTCAGACGCCTTTGTGATATCAGGTCCAGACCCTACCTAGTCTAGGGCATAGTGGACGCATGACACTGCAAAGTACGCAGCATCTGAGTCTGTCTCGGACCGGGGTGTGACTGAAGTTCAAGAGTGAGACTCTTTCAAGCCACTGCATTTAATGATTTATCAATGAGTCAGTTAGACTGCGCGGTGGCAAACCACACGATCATTTGCCTTGCCTTGCGAGGCACACCAAGTGAAAGTGTACATACGAAGCATCGAGTGCGTGCTGTCCAGTAACGCCTGACTCAGAGCTCTGAGCAGTGCGTCACTGAGCAGTCATTCGAGCTCGGCCGATCATGTCAGACAGTACTGGTCTGGACTAGTTTGAGACTCTAGAAAGACAGAAAGGGGATGCACAGCAGTGCTTGAAATGTATCATATTATTAATTAACCCTTAAAGGCACGAAAGGGTTGATGCTGAGTGTAATTGTAACAAATGAGACAGCAACCTCTGTATGCATGTACGCATGTGTATCGGATTTTAGGTTATTAGTAACCTGATTGCGCAAAAAACCTTGGTATGTGGCAGTCCAACAAACGACATAATTTGTAACGGAATGAATTTGTGAGTAGTGTTCACCTAGATTATGTCCTCATGAGGACTCCTAAGGAATCATAAGGATTGAATATTGATTACACAATCTACAGTACGTACAAACAACACCAAGAAGAGGGGGACACTGCACGACATTCGTCACGGGCCTGCTGCAGGCTCTGCATTGGCTCACCCCAAAGTACCACGAGGTTTCAAAAACTGGCAACCGCTGCTAGGATACACGGCATTGCAATGATACATGTGCAGCAAGATATTTGCAGACGCACATGCTCAGCAAAGTTTGCAGGAACGCAGATCAGTTGGACTCGCCCGTAGAGCCCATCCCCCACTGCCAACACAGCCATGCACCCGGACGTTCAAGGTGCAGGTGTGTGGACGCCTGAGAGCACCGCCAAAATGACATAGACCATTAGAAGAAGCATTGGCCACCACGTTGTTCCAAAACCAGTTTAAAACATCCATCACCAAGCTACTCTACCATTATAAAAAGAAGCACAATCACCCCCATATGGAAAGTCCACGTACAGGCGCTGATCACCATATGCTCACAGACCACTCATAGCAAACCATGCCGGTGACTAGGGATCATCAAACAAAATACCAAAAAACAAAACATCATTTCATCGCCCAGCTCTCTCTACATAAATATACCCCTTGACCACGGTGCCCACCCGATGCCACCCCTCCTCCTGTGTCCCATTCCTCCCCAGTGGCGCATAATGGTAAGTGATTATAAAAGGCGCACCATGGTAAGTGATTAAAAAAGGCGCATGCAATCTGCGCTCGATCCAAAAAACCTTTCCAGGACCTGTAATTGGATGTGCACTTCAGCAAAATGGTGCATGCATTATGTGCTTGGTTAGACGCCTTTCTAGGACCTGTGCTTGTATCTGCATTCCAGCTTTAAAGCGCCATGATTGCCTTGACCACCCCTGCCCCCTCACACCGGCTTACACCGGCCCCCATGCGCCTACCGCCCGCACCCCGTGCACGTACCCCACCCACACCACGCTCAGCCACACAGGGCTGGTCAGCGCCAGCATGGCAGCATGCCACTGGCTCATGGCCACAGACGCCTCCATGATGGCCCTGGGGGAAAAGAAAAAGTAAATTAAGGATAACATTATATATAATATTACAATACTTATTGTAATATTATTATCTATTTGAGTACCCGCCACTGGCCCATGGCCACACGAGGAGAACAATGTTAATATATCAATTAATAAGTAGTGATAAGGTGAGTACCCAAAAGCATCTAATGCGCACAGACGCCTCCATGATGGGGAAAAGAAAGAGACTCAAATTGAGAATCAAAATGAGAATGAGGACACGGATGATGGCGATGATGAAAACTAAGTATGATATGTACCAGCAGCAATTCTTACTCAATTTGCGCAAAAAGAAAAGGAGCAGTACATACACCATGCTACACTTAAGAAAAACAGGTGGGTCAGCGAGTGGATCAACATCAGGCGCACCTGGGGAAGTCCCATTGGTGAACTGCAGATGCGCAATTTAGGATTTAGGGTTTAGGGTTAAGCTCACCTGGGGGATCCCCGTTGGGGCGGCCCGCCCCCCTCCATCCCCGCAAGGTACGCCAGCCTTGCCCGCCTCTCCCTCATGTACTGCAGCACCGAGGGGACCAAAAAACCCACCACGCAGTTTGTGAAAGTGATGAGGGTCACGCACGCCTGGCTGCCTCCCCAGGAGTCGAACTCCTCCCCTGGCCCCCCTTCTACCGAGGCCAGGAGGTGCGCTAGGGTGTTGGCTTCGGTGAAGAGGTGCCGGAACTCTGCCCCGGTGCAGGGCCTGGCACGTAGGGCGATTGCGCAGTTGTGGCTGTTGAGCCCCGCGGCTACCAGCACAAGGCCCACCTGAAAAGAAGAAATAAAATTAAGAGAATAGTGGAAATAAATAATGACAGGGGGGTTGTACTTGAGGGACATCCGTTTAATACAGGAAAACCCTACCACAGACCCTACAGCCTAAACAGAATCCCCAATACAAGCCCCACCTGTCCGACCAGGAAGAGCTCCAAGGGGGGATTATACATGAGCGGCAGGATGACTATCCACGTGGCGATGGCTGCTGTGTTGAAGGCAACAGTGGGGCCGCAGGGGCGCTTGAGGCTGTACGCCCAGTATGGCCCCATGAGGCGGCCTAGGTAGTAGTTGAGGGTGTAGGTGGCGACCTGGGGTTGAGAGGAGGGCTTAAGGCTTAGGGTTTAGGTAGTAGTTGAGGGTGTAGGTGGCGACCTGGGGTGGGAGGAGGGTTTGGGGTTTATAGTTTAGGGTTTAGGTAGTAGTTGAGGGTGTAGGTGGCGACCTGGGGTGGGGAAGAGGATTTAGCAGGGAGAGAGGGGGGATGAACAAAGGGTGCAGGCGGCAAGCCGTGTGCGTTGGGGGGGTATGGCTTCGGCATTGGTGTATGCGCTTATCAATAAACCACTGCCACACGCTGGGCCTGCCTAGGCCACTGTGGTAGGGTTTCCACTGGACCAGCAGGGTTGTGCGTCCGACCCATAGGGTTTTGCATTGGACCAGTAGGGTTTTGCATGAGACCACCACCAATCTTTTATACCGAGCATATACCAGAGTCCAGGGTTGAGGGTTTAGGGTTTAGGGTTTCGCGGCGCACCTGCCGCCAGTCCCTGTACCTCGCACACACCAAGGTATAAGGTTTAGGGTTTAGGGTTTAGGGTTTCGCAGCGCACCTGCAGCCAGTCCCTGTACCGCGCATACACCCTTGGGCAGTACACGTTGAATGCCGTGAGTAGGAACAGGTAGGCGGCATCTGCCACGTGCACCACAGCCGCCCACTTGAAGCGTCGCTCCTCTGACCCACCGGCGTACCTGCACCCCGGTGGACGGGGTCTTAGAACTCTACGATATAAACATTTTTTATTAATATAACTTTAGTGTTTCATGTTCTTTAATATTTGAATTTCAGGCCATTAGACAACCCCGAACTATGATATGTAGGCGTATAACTATCCCCAGGATTCAGGTTATGAAAGACAAGACCATCTCCCGACTCACCACCCACCATCCCCCAACACTCACTTGGGTGCGGCGCCACCCTGCATCTGAGCAGTGTCCAGGAAAGATAGAGCTGCCAGGAGGTTGCTGACAACACACATATGAGCGCGTGAGTGTGGTCCTTGCCCCCCCCACCACCCATGACGCATGCACCATCCCCCATTATGTGCCCAACTCCCACCACCCACCACCACCACCCACAACATATGCACCATCCCCCTTCATGGTTCCATCCCCATCCCCCCACCACTCACTCTGGTGCGGCTTCCCACTGCCTCCTAGCTATGACCAGGAACAGGAGCGCTGCCAGCAGGTTTCCTGCGGCGTCCGTCCATCGCAGGCGCGCAACCCTTAGGGTCTGGAACCGGGCCTCAAGGGAGGGGCTCTCAAGGGACAGGTACAGGGAGGTCTTGAAGCGCTGCGGGTGGGAGGTGGGAGGGGTGTGGGGGGGGTACTGTCTCGAGGGGTGGGTACTGCAAGGGGTGGGTACTGTGCAGCGCAGGCGCGCAACCCTTAGGGTCTGGAACCGCATTTCCATTGACAGGTAGAGGGAGGGGTGTGTGGGAGGAAAGCACCGCCACAAGGGCGCCAGCAGTAAGGCAGGTGGTCACGTGGATACAATGGGAGTACTAGATGGAACAAGGGGACACGTTTATATCAACGGTGCAGGAGAGATGCTGATGCACCCCATGCGCCTTGCCATCACAGCTACTTGCCCAAACTTGACAAGGATCTTGAAAATCACGCTGAGATAAACCTTGACGAATGGCTTGGCAAGCAGATCTGCACAGTCTGAAGCCCAGATACGGAGCCCACAGGGGTCTGCTTCGGTGGTTGTTGCTTCAAACACGCATGCATGCATATGCACCCAGTGAACCTGCAAGGTAAGTTGCTGGTCGAGTGCCACTCACCCGCCACTTGGAGTTTATCCACCACGAAGAGGTTCTGTAACCAACCCAGTCGTCGTTGTCATGCGTTTCCACCTCGTCGTAACCTGTGGATTTGTGGCCGGTGGGCGGTGCATGGGAGGGGGGTGGGTGGTCTTGTGGGCTGGCCTTCCAGGGCTTTTCACTCGTGCTTGGCCCGGCGGTGTGGTCGGGATATTCCCCGGGTGCTGGGCGCGGTGTCTTTCGTCGTTGGGTCATGTTTTCTTCTGCTTGGGGTTCTATGGTGTACCATGAGCCGGCTGCTACGTCAAGCACCCCACGAGGCCGTCCATCGGGCTGTTGAGGCCCCAGCAGCCCCAGTAAAACTCCTCAAGCAGCTCACAAGCACCAACTGTATGCGTCCTGACGAGGGTTGGCCGAGGGGAGTGAGGCTGGTGCCTGGGTGGACCAATACCTGGCGACGTTGTGGTGTATTGTAATCCTGGAAGTGTTGCATGCGTGACCCAACAGACCTGCAAGCAAAATCTGCTGCAGTCATAAAGGCGTAGTTATCAGGGTATCGTATCTGGCTCGGAGAACAGAGAGGTCCGCAAGTCTGCGTACACAGAGTCTGCGCAATGGCGGGATAAGTGGCCATCACCGGGACCTCGAGTGCCAGCACATGGGGGCAAAGACCTCCGTGGACTCTCAAGATCCTCACACCCGCGCCTTAATATGTCATGTTTAGAACGCCCTGTGCATAGCCCAGACGTTGCTGAAGGTGATCGTGACGCGGGTTATGGCATGTCACAGGGACACTTGGCACTCACTGGTGTGACATGTCTAGATGCCACCACCCCTTGACCCCCCCTTAACTGAACGGTGCAGCAAGACCTTGCCAGGGTGCTGCAAAGAGTAGCGCTGCAGTATAGAAAGGACACAGGACACCTGCGTTCCTGCCAACCTTCGTTCACAGTCCTGTATATGCACGCATAACACTGTTGAACCCAAAGCTGGCAGGTGGGTTGGACTACAGCACACCTCTCAAGTAGAGCATTCCAGGCCTTTGGAGACAGCATGTACAAGAAGCACCAGTTATAGAAAGCACCACTAAATGGTGTGCACAGGTGTTGTTTCACAGCTGCCCCCCAGGCCCAACCCTAAACCCTGCACCCAGTGGGGCCCCAATCCAAGGCCAGAAAACCTCGTCTGGCAGCGTAACGCCCACCACAGCACTAGTGCGCTGGCTTCAAAGCACAACCACCGCAACAAGCAACCAGACAGCCTCCACCGCCTGCTGCCTGGCTTGCGCAGCATACAGCAACGTACCATATACACACCACAAGCTTCTGAGAGTTAAAGTGTCGCCACTACAGTACAACTACACATTGCCTCCTCACAAAATTACATGAACGTGATCAACGGGCTCCAAGGTGCATTTATTAACCACCCCTTGCAACACTACATCAACTAGTTCAACCCACAGGCTACAACAGGCTACAAAACAACAGTACCCCATATGTGCACAACCCATGCAACAGCACGCACAGTCAAATGAACGGGGGAAACGCTCTGTATAGAAGCCGCAAATTCAACACCCTTTATTTTCCTGGCAACCTCTGTTGAGGATACACTGTCACACACCTCATCGACAGAACAATCTCGGGTGGTGTGGGTTCCAACCAGCGAGCGGTGACACCCAAACACACTCCAAACCTGTCCCTGACCCCAACTTCCACGCACACATCGCACACTACATCAGCCCCCTGCAGGTGCACCACTGATGTCACCCGATCGCTCGCACCTCCCAGCAGGGACCACCCACACCCCTTTACAACCGCACCCAATTATCCTCCAGCAATCGCGCGCCACAAATACTCGCCACTGGCCATCACATCCCATCACTTGTCATCGCACCCAATGACCAACCACTAATCGAATTCGGATCCACTCACAAGTCCTCGTGCCCATACCGCACACTGGATGAGCTGCCACCGTTTTTGCCCTCCCCTCCCAACCGACCATAGTACGCCCCCTGAGGGCTCTCCGCCTCCATCGCCCCCTTGGCGCCCGAGGTGTCCAGGGGGGTGAGGCCATACTGCTGCTGGATGGCGTTGTAGTACACCTGGTAGTCCACATCCTGCACATGGAAGGGAGGAATGCAATCAATAAAAAGGGGTGGCGGGTGGGGGAAAGGGTGATGGCGTTGTAGAGCACCTCTGTAGTCATCCTGCATAGGGGGGAGGGGGTGGGGGGGTATTGGTCAACTGAAAGGGTGGCGGGTGGGGAATAAATGGCGTTGTAATACCGTACACCTGGTAGGTTGATATCCTGGGGAGGGGGAAGGTGGATTGGGGGCTGGTGCGGATGGTCATGTAGTACACCGGCTGATGGAAACTTTCAACTGGAATACTGATCCTTGGAAATTACCCATGCGCACCAACCCTACATCTTGCACATCCACATAAACCTGTGTTCTCCGCACGGGCCCACACATGGGCTGCTGTGCGGCATGTCATGTTCGCAACTACCGGCGGCCAAAAATAGATGTGCGGCAGAGGTCAAACCCATTCCTTGACTCAGCATCCCACCTGCAGCAGGTGCGCCTCCTCTGTCATTGCCCGCATGTAGTACACCCCGTTCAGCATGGCGCAGCGCATGCATCGCTTGAAGGCCATCACCCAGCCGTCGTGCAGGGACCACGGCACCGAGATGAGCCACCAGGAGAGGTTCTTGCAGCAGTAGGCGGGGTGGCGCAGGAACCTGCGGTGGGATTTAAGGTTCAGGTTTTAGGGTTTAGGGTTCAGGTTTAGGGTCTAGGGTTGAGGCACCGAAATGAGCCACCAGGTGAGGTTCTTGCAGCAGGAGGCGGCGTGGCGCAGGAACCTGCGGCAGGGTGTACTGTTTAGGATAAGGGTTTATGCACTGAGATGAGCCATCAGCTACGTTCTTGCTGCAGTAGGCGGGGGTGGCGCAGGAACCTGCGGCACGTTTTAGGGCTCAGGTTTAGGGTTTAAGGTGTAGGGTTTAGGCACAAAAAATGGGCAAGCAGGACAGGTTGATTAGGTTCCTCAGATAGCAGTGTGGAGCAGGAACCTGCAATACACAAGGTTCCACAGTGGCACCCGCAGCTGCTGGTACCATCCTCCACCTCACCCTGGGTGGTGTCAGTGGCACCCGTGCGCCAGGCGCCTCTGGCGCATACGCTCCCTCAACCCCCATGGCAGGATCCAAGTACGGGTTTAGGGTTTACATTGACTAATTTCAGAAACCAGCATTCAGTGACAATGGCATAAGCCCTATCATCCATAGCCCCGATTTCCCCCACCCCACCCACCTGTACGGCCCATTCGTCACAATCCCGCGGTTGGTCAGGTTGGAGAACCTCAGCCCAAAGCTGATGGTGGCCCACACACATATTTTCCGGTCAACACCCCAAGGATATCCTGGCAAACCTATTCCCAATCAGTGACACTTCACTGGCCATTCCCAACCCATCCCACCCCCACACCTCCCTACCCCATCATCCACCCACCTGTACGGCCCATTCGTCACGATCCCGCGGTTGGTCAGGTTGGAGAAGCGCAGCCCAAAGCTGATGGTGGCCCACACGTACACCCCAGTCAGGCCCAGGATCAACAGCGCCCAGGCCTGCTGGATCCATGCTGGGTGCTCGGGAAGCCATGTGTCCCAGTTCATGTCGCTGGCATATGCCAGGTAGTTGGGCTCGATCACCCCCGCCCAGAAGGGCTGGTAGCACAGGATGGCCACTATCCAGCCAAAGAGGGTGGGTTCGGTGGAACGGACGTGGGAGTCGAACAGCCTGCGGGCAAGGGGGTGGAGAGGGGGTTAAATGAGGCGCAGAGAAGAGGAGGAGAGGGTAGAGTAGGGGTTGGGTCTTGCGAGTTGGCTTAGGGTTGGACAGATGGAGAAGGGACTCGGTAGGACATAGGCACCATCCAGCCAAAGAGGTGGGTTTGGGGGAGCGGACGCGGGAGTCAAACCGCCTGCAGGGTGAGGGATTATTGTGTCAAGCGGGTCCCTACGGTAAGACATAGGGTCCGGCATTGGCAATAGGTAAACATATGAAATAATGATAATAGGACCTTTACTAATACCCTTGAGATAGGGTTCAGATGTAAGGTGAGGTCTGTGTGCGTGCTATGTGCAGTTGCAGTTGCAGCTACATAGCCAGGCGCACGGAAGAGCAGGGGCATCTCAGTATTTGCGACTCACACCCAGTCTGCACATGCAATACCATGGGATGCGCATAACACTCACTTGCATGCCAGGCTGTAGCCAAAGCACACTCACGGCATCCACCAAAACATCATATCATACAAATGCACGTGCTTAGGTAGCCTACCCAATCTGCACGTGCACGCGCATTTTTGCACAGGCGACATCTGCACATGCAATACCATGGGATGCGCATGGACTCACTTGCAGCCCAGGCTTACCCAAAACACACCCAAGCTACATCCACCACAACACATCATTGTCGTACAGACGGGCTAGATGGCCTACATGTGAACAAATTGCACGTGCGACATCTACGCATATGGGATTTTTTGGTGGACACAGCACTCACTTGCATGCCAGGCTGTAGCCGAAGCACACCCATGCCACATCCACAAAGAACAGGGTGTCATACAGGAAGCTGTACAGGCGCATGAAGGACAGGTCGCCGTCCCAGTACAGGTGCCAGATCTCAACCACATTGTTCTCGTAATCCTGCAAGGACGGCATAATGATAAACGCGTTTATCTTCCATTACTATTAGTATTGGTAAAACGATATCAACTACTTTACAAACAAACAAAACTTGGCACATTACCCCCGTAATCCTGCAAGGGAGCGGTATACATACTAGTATACAACAAAATCCAACAAGTGCTCATAGTCTGCAAGGAAGGGGTATAAATACGAACTATTTTACCAATATTCAAAAAGTTGTTTCCGTAGTCCTGCGAGCAAGGGGCTCAGGCAATGAAACAAAAATGATTGAAATTTCCCGACCCTTCTCACTTGTTCCTGATGGCTGGACCAGCAATGAATCATTAAATCATTAAATCATTACATGCATGCAGACATGCTTTGTTCAAGGTAATGATCAGCCTTTACATGTGGTCAATGTCAATTGATCAGTTCAACACAATCTGTATAGAACATGCATAAAATGCGACTGCTTAAAACCTCATCAGCTGTCACACTTGATGCATGCCTTGTACACCTTGTGATGAGCTGATACAACGACATCGGCCAACTGTATAGACTGACTGTTGATCATTACCTTGGGCAAGACTTGCTTGATTTATTCTACTATTTTCTTGTCCATGAAATGGACTAGGCCTAAGCGTGTCTTCTAATCTTTCTGTCTTTGCTGCAGGCACCTAACACCCCCCTTGCCCCCCTTCTATTACGTTATACCCCCTTTCATGTTCCTACTCTTGCCTTAATTTACAATCCGGCGGGGCGTTTGGGTTTGGTTTACAAGGGTCTCGGAGCACTGACTGCCGCCTGGGTAGGGTTCGTAAATTCTCCTGCAATTGTTCACTTGGTAGCCGTATATGGCCACATAGGTGATCACAGCGTTGTCCACGTCGTTATGGACAGCAGACGTGCTTGGCATTGGTGAAAGTCAACTGCCACCGCTGGCAAGTCCAATGGCGGTCCAACTGCCACCGGTGGCCACCCAACTGCCACCGACACCTAGCATGCCTAACGTTCAAAACGGCGCTGACAACTCGTGATTGCCAGTGTGGCCATCTACAGCTACCAATTGGAACGCAGCTGCACTTGGCACATTCCAAATGGGCTATTGAGGAAGCAGATGCCCATGGTAAGGACTAGGTTAGCAAGTGTTTCAAATCTGGAAGGTTCACAAGTGGTGGTGGGCAGAATGCAGCTTTGAGGCTGGAAGTATTAATGCCAACACCCTTTCCAAATTGGGCAGAAAACAGTGTTTCACAAAAGTGACCCAAGCACACGGGGACTCTAGGCTACCTTTGCCCCAGGGAAACAAAAACCACCTAAACGAAAGGCATCTGACAGCACACCAACCAGCAGCACATACACAGCACTGGAGGCGGCACACCATTTCTACCCGCGCCGCCAACCAAAACCCTATCCCGCGCCGCCAACCCAAACTCTCTCCGTTGACCAAGAAACTTAAAACAAAACTGTCCCAGGGATTTGGCCCCACCTGCAGCTGGTTGAAGAAGAATGAGCACATGAGCGGCAGGAAGAATGCCTTGACCAGGTACTCCAGTGCCATCTGGGTCCACCGCATGCCACTCACGTGCCCGCTGGTGGGCTGCCAGGTCACCACGCGGCCCAGGTTGTAGTACATGTCCTTCTTGCGGGACTCAACCTGGGGCACAAACACAGGCAGAAGATCGTTTTGCCCCTCACGTCAGCAGGCGCAGCAAATACCACATTCACAAACCACATCCATTATGCACTGCACTGCCCCACAGCCACCCACCTGCCAGCCATCCACCACCACAAAGTACACCACCACCAGCAGGTAGATGACGGGGCCCAGCTTGCGCAGCATGTGGTACCAGTTGCGGTAGAAGGGCTGCTGGTACTCCACAAACACAAAGTAGCCAAAGCCGATGACTGACAGCAGGGTGGTGAAACCGACGAGCTTGAACTTAATGGTATGGGCGCAGGGGGTCCACCTGTGGGAAGGGGAGGAAAAATCAGATGTGAGCTGCAGCCACTGTGGGTAAAATGCTGTTTTATACATAAGTTTCTGGATTGTGGATTGGAATCCAGAAACAACCTGGAGGTCGAAGGTGGTTTTACCCCCTCAAATCCGTACCTTGCAATCCTAGCCTACACATGCAGTAGCCCTGTGTGGAGACCCCCGGGCACCAGAGGCAGGCGAGCAAGCAGGGACCACCCGTAATTGGCCATGCAAGGCAGACTGTGCATCCAGCTGTACTGCTGGAATGCATGTAATCAGCTAACGTGGCACGTACGTACCTCTGGATCTGCAGCCCTGTGCTAGGCCTCTTTGCGGGCTGCAGGAACAGAGCTTCCAGCCCAATGAGCAAACCCGCAGGCACTGCCAGCACCAGCGGCAGGCGCACCAGCAGATGTACCCACCAAATGGCCATGCAATGCAGCCTGTAACGCTGGAGTGCATGTAACCACCCAACACGTACGCACCTCTGGAACTGCAGCCCCGTGCTTGGCCTCTTGGCAGGCTGCAGGAACAGGGCCTCCAGGCCAATGAGCAGACCCGCAGGCACTGCGAGAACCAGCGGCAGGCGCACCAGCAGCGGGATCCCCCAGTGCTTGAAGGTCGTCGCTGAGAAGAACAGCCCCGCCAGGGCCACCCAGTTGATCCATGCGCATGTGCAGCTGGTGGGGAAGTGGTGCGCGGTGGGGGTGGGGGAGGGCGGGGAGGAGGGCTTGAGGGCCGTCATGGTGGGGGGGTGGGGAGGCTGGGGAGGCGCCTGCGGGGTCACAAGGAGATTTTACATAAAAAAGATAAGGTGGGGCCGAGGCGTGAGTTGGGTGATGGAGGATTCAACGCAGTCAAGGTTCAGACCTGTCGCTGTTGAGTTTTGAAAGTTTAGGGTTTGCGCTCGAGGGTTTAGGGTTTCAATTGGCCTTGTGGTGGCCTGATGGCGATATAAATAAAAATCTACAAAGGTGTCCTTGGACTGACGCTGGAAGCGTAATTAGCAAAGAATAGTGCATTACCCTATGTGATGTGTGATCATGAGCATGCCACGTTTGTTGCCAGTCCATGCCCGCGGTAGCTGACTAGGTGCAGCGCATGGCACGGGTACAAGGCTCTTAACCCCGGCACAGGGTTTACGTTGTAGGGTGTCGGTGATACCCTAATAAATACCAGGTACTGCGCATGCTGGCAGCACCGCACCTTGCACGAGCGCTTGTGCAGAGCCTGGAAGGGTTCACTGTTCAGCACGCCAGTTGCATGCAGGCGCATGGTAGGCCAGGACCCACTGGGTAGGGGCAGGGCGCATGGACTGGTGCCGGTTTACAACTTCAGTGCAGCGCACCTGTGAATGAAGGGGATGGCGGTACTGCAGGGACTGAGCTGCACTTTGTGTCGAGTTCGCCTCCAGCTCAGGTTTCCACGTAGATAGAAACCTTCTACTGTACCAGCAGCTCCAAGGCTTTAGGCGGGCGCTGTAGTGTCTATTCCTGTCAGTGGGTACAGTCACTGAGTCAAAGCTGAGAGCTCAGGTGCATGCACACCAGAAAGGGCATCAAAACCACCCATGCAAGCCTTGTGACAGCACGAAAGCCAGTCACTGACAGTGGCAACAACCTCTCAAAACGCAGCAGACAGGATATGGCACCTGAACTTCAGTGCATGCAACCCACACATGTTTAAAAGCTCGCTACAACAGCTTCCGCACACAAACGTGACGTGCAGAGGTCCATGCTGAAGGGTGACGCTGTGCATGCACTGAGTGTCGACGCGTTTAAATCTACTCAGGACGTACATGCAACGCAGGGTAGGGACCCGGTGCTGCACCTTGCATGGGCATGGGCTTCTTCAGGTTCGCATATGCATGTCAACGGTGGGACAAGCGCAAGTGCACCAGGAGGTCCTCTGTGGCACAAGGGCTCTTGGACGACACACCCACGTCCTGAGACCACGCTCTAGTGCAGTTGTCTACCATTAAGTGGTTGTACAACGCACTCACCAACTTGGCCTCGCCGCAGCGGGTTGAGAGTTGTGTTTCACCTGCTCTGTTTCACACCGAGAGTTCAGCAACGCTCCCAGTGACACGTTTTGACCTTCGCGCCTTGAGGGCTGCATGCATTCAGTGCATGCAATGCTAGTGACGTTCTGAACGCCGTAGTCGCTTGCACAAGAAGCGAACGAGCCCCAGACTTACGTTCAATATCAAGCAGTGTCTGTGATGGGTGACAGCTAAAAGTTTCATCGACACGAAGCTCCTGCACCGCTCCGTTGAAAGCACTGCTTGCAGCCCACTTCCTAAAAGCATGCATGCAAATCTGCGGTGCAAGTTTTGGTCCCGAATAGCACTCTGCCACACCTCGACAAAAACAGCAACTGCATGAGGGATGACACGTTTGATTGGTAACTGGCACTTGCTTTTTAGTCAGCGGGCGTCCGGTGCATGGGCGAGCCTCAGAATCTAGGATGCATCCTACCCCGTGCATCAGTCCTCCCGCGTGGCGCGCGGGATGGGGCACGAGCGGGACGCCCTCTTAAGTGCTCAGCAGCCTACTCAGGCTCTGAGCTGAGCTAGCTGGAGGCTTTGCTCTAAAGCTCAAATTTGGGTGCTGGTTTGCTGCTGTTTTGCTGCTAAACCACTCTATGAGCTCGCGACGCCTGCAGGTCGCCCAACAGTACATTTTGTAACATGCATGCCATGTCATGCTTGCAGGTCAGCAAAACATTGGCAAGCTCAGCCTCTGGGAAATCTGCCTGAAAGTCAATCTCAATACATCCACCATTAGCGTTCTCAATGTTTGTTTCTTATCAAAGCTACTCTGGGAAGCACTTCATGTCTCAGAAGAATTTTCTTGTGAGAATTTTAATTTCACACATGCTCTCTATACCACTGGCCGCCGCCTAACACGTAGCCCGCAGGGGGCACCACCCTCGCCAGATACTGACAGCCCGCAGTGGGCACAGCCGCACCTTGATACCCCCAGCCCGCAGTGGGCATCTGCTTCACCTAGTTTTGACAATCCCCACCCAGCCCCTTTTCTCCACCGCTCTACCCCTAGTGCTTACCCATCCCCAGTCCTTCCCCCAATTTTTTCTAGTGCTCCCACCACAGTCCTTTTGCCGCCCACGCCTGCCCATATACGCCCTGTTTTTGCCACCCCACGGGGTTCTTCTTTATTCCCTCTCAGACCCTCCACTAACCCCCCCCCATGCCACCACTCCCTCCACCACCTCCTTTTCCCCCCCAAGGGACGGGTTCCCTGACTGACTTGACTTGGGGGCTATGCGTAGTTGCTATGCCGCCTTGTTTACGCCTTTGGCGTCTGTTTACTTTTTTTTTCTTTTCTTAAGGAAATGATTCCAACATGACATGATTGTACATTGTACATACTGATTAATAAAAAAAAACTGTTGTCAACTCAGTTTAATTAGGGCCTCTGTGCGTTCCCTTTCTTTCTTGTCTTTCTAGGGCGCAATGCGGTGATAAGCGTGAAAGGAAGATAAAACGAGGAGGGGTGGCGGGAAGGGGGTGGGGAGGTGAATAAGGACGTGGTGCGGGCGCCCTTTAAAAAAATTCAGGCCGGCAGGTTTCGTTGGAATCCCCATTCCGGGCCGGTTATACATATCACTGTCACATGTCGCAAATTGGATAGCATGCGATGCCACACAACCTCACGATGATCGTCTGCATTTCTTAATTGGTCGCGCTGCCTCAGGCTCCGCGTCCCCTTCGCCTTCGTCGCCACCTTCTCCCCCCCCTAGCTCCAGCTGCACCGCCTCACCCAGCACTGTCTCCAGCCCTGGGTTCACCGGCTGCTGCAGGTGCACACGAGACCGGTAGCGGCGGGTCATTTCTGTGGCGGATTTACCAAACGCGCTCGCCACCTCCGCACTGTTGACCAACTCTATGTTCCTCACAGTCAGCTTCTCCAGGTGTGGCAAGCAGGGGAGGCGCAGCACGATGATGCCAAGGCACATGGAGTCATCCGTGGGTGCCTCACGGAAAGGTGGTCACAGCTCAAATTGCCCACATTCCAATTGACCAGCGCACTTGCGCGATGGAGGTCAGATTCATGCATTTGCTGCTGCTGGCCCACAAAGCGCACGTCCTTGCAGACATCCAGCGCCAGCTCCTGTAGCTGTGGTGGGGCCTGGAGCGCTTTGGTGAGGGGGAAGCCCGACCAGCAGGGCATGGACAAGCTGGTCAGGTGGCGCATGCTGCACATGTCTGCGCTCAGCTTGGCAAAGGGACCCTCGTCGCTGTAAGGTGCGTAGATGGTGAGGCACCGAAGGGAGTCAGGCAGGCTTTGGCCAGCAGCCTTGGTGAAGGGGAAATACTCCTGTGGAAAGGTGTACTCAGGGTCCGTCCAGCTGTTTTCATCCTCCTCCTCCTCAACACTAGACCCTAAACCCTAAACCAAATCCTGTCTGTCGAGCCTTGGCAACCGCTGTGTAAAAGGATTGAGGTTTTTCCCAGGGGCCCATGCCATGGGTACCACCCCTTTTATAGGTGGTGTAAAATACTTGGCCTTGGCCATCACAGGAATGCACCGCTTGGCCCCACTGGTGCAAAGGCTGCCTGCTGCCCTGCCTGTACAGCATTGTATTGCTGCAAGAAAAAAACGACACCAACCATCTAACCTCCTCTAATGCTTCTGCGCACGAGCCTCCTTGCACGCCTGCTTGTGCTGGCGCCGGTGAGCATGCTGGCACCCGGTCCCGCAGTAATACACCAGCCCACACGCGCACCTGCGCAGGGCAACATCCCCCCCCCCCCCCACCCCAGACCCGCCACACACTCTCCCCTTGTGGTGCTTGTGCTTGTGCTTCTTTGGGGTGGGGCGCTTGGTGGTGGTGGTGGTGGCGGCGGCGGGGGGAGCTCTTGTCTGATTGCCCTCACCCCTGTCTGCACTCATGCGTTCTGCGACCCGTACCAGTGCGGGGTCCTGCTGTTCAGGGAAAAACTCTTGTTTAGGGTCCAGGGAACAGGGTTTAGGGTCCAGGGCCCAGGGATCTAGCAGGACATGCAGTGTACGCGTGTTAAGCCTGGCAGCAAAACCATTGGTTAGGGTTTAGGGTTCTCGAGGGTGCACGGCAGCAACGGTGCACTTTGTGCATCCTCACCCAAGGAGGCGAAGTACATGGGGCGGAGCACATCCACCATGCGCCATTTTTCATGTGTTATCCCATCAGCCGCACAAGAAACCAATTGAAATCCCATCCTTGCAGAACTACTTAAACAAAAAGAACACCTACAATCAATGCCTGCACAACCAAACCAACCGCATGCAACACCCCATCCACTGCACGGAGAACCACATTACACCACCGGTACATGCCCAAACATGTGCAAAATGCCCCATTCGCCACTGCCCTCAGCGCCTGCTGCATGACCCTAGGGTTGCGCAAGTACACCTCCATGTGCTCGGTTTGCACAGCCAGACGCATGCCCCCCTGCGCCAACTGAGCTGGACTGAGACCAGACGGGGTGTACACTGGGATTGCGGTGCTGTATCCTCGGCGTGCGTCGTTGTATGCTGGGCTTGCGTGGTTGTATGCTGGGCTTGTGGCGGCGTATCCTTGCCTTGCGTCGTTGTATGCTGGGCGTGCGGCGCTGTATCCTCGACTAGCGGCGCCATACACTGGACTTGTGGCACCATACGCTGGGCGTGCGGTGCCGTATCCTCGGAATGCATCGTTGTATGTTGGGCTTGTGGCGCCGTATGCTGGGCATGTGCGGCTGTATGCTGGGCTTCTGGGGCTGTATGCTGGACTCTCATTGCCGTAAACTGGGCTTGTGGGGCTGTATGCTGGGCTTCTGGGACTGTATGCTGGACTCTCATTGCCGTAAACTGGGCTTGTGGCGCCGTATGCTGGGCTTGTGGGACTGTATGCTGGGCTTGTGGGACTGTATGCTGGACTCTCATTGCCGTAAACTGGGCTTGAGGGGCTGTATGCTGGGCTTCTGGGGCTGTAGATCGGACTGCCGTCCTGCATAGGAACAGTAACGTCTTGGTCAGTCAGTTGGCAGCTCAAGAGGTCTTCTTCCAATACGTGCACCCTAAACCCTAAACCCTAAATGTACCAATTGCAACTGCGTGCTATTTCCAACGAACATGCGGCACAAGTAAAGCTGTCCTGGTGGTAGTGGTGGTCGTGTGTGCACATACGAGAAGGAAACAACATATTAGTCTTGGTGGTGGTGGTTGTACCTGCTTGTTCAGTCCAGGAGTGAAACAGGTGGTAGCTGCAAAGCCCGTATTTAGGGTTGCATGTCAGGGTCCAGGGTCCAGGATTAGGGTTCAAGGTGAGCTTGAGCGATGCGGGTTTCGGGGAAAATGGGTGTGCAGGCAAGGTTTGTTTATTGACACTCAAACCCGCTATGTTCTCAGACCGCGGTGCTCATCAGTTGCAACCTTGTATGATATGGTGAGGCAGTACCCTAAACCCTAAACCCTGTGAGCTGCAGATGTTAGCGCCACTGGCGTTTGGCCTCTCCTGAACTCAGTTCAGCCCTTGCCTTCCTTACAAGGTTTTAACCCTACAGTGGTGGAAACAGCAACCCACCAATGGAGCCCTCATATGGTCATCCTCTTCAGACTCGAAGCATCTGGGACCGTATGCCCGACTTTTGGCACGGGAGGCTGGACTATCGTCCTGCAGTGGAACAATATTTTTTTAGTTAAGTGGTTGGCAGTTCAATTTGGCTGAAAAGTTGGCTGGAGGTCGTCCGATACAATGTACACACATGCATGAGTCACGGCGTGCTACTTCCGAGACAAAGCATGAACGCAAAGCGGTCCTTCCATTGGCCACGGGTAGCGGTTGAACACATCTCTGAACTGTCTTCTCAGAAAGTTTCCTTCTGAGCAAGAACCAACAGCAAAGTGGTTGCTTTGTCGCAGGAAAGCAAATATGCATGCATGCGCAGGTCACAAAACACCCCTGTGAACACCCCTCGTGCCTATGATGCTTGAAGCCACCCGAGAGTTTGAATCGTGGTAAAGGAAAGTTTTTAACACAAACATCGACAGCAAGGGTTCGTCTCGTCGCAAGCGTGGGTACCTGCTGCTGGTCGTGTTGCTCCATGTCTTCCTCCCCCCTGCAGAGCTTTATCAGCTCTGCCCTATCATAACAGTGTGATTAGTCGACGCCCAGGGCATTCAGGTGATCTGTCAGCTGCCTCAGGGATAGACTGTTCCAGTCCGTAGAACCCTGGCCGGGCACTTTAAAGATTGTCGATGCGACACGCAAGGAGGTACTCCCAACCTCCAGACTAGGCCCCCTTCCCGGCTTTCAAGACCGTGAACGAAGTGGTTTGTGCAACAGAACTCCCTCACAACAGACCTCCCTTGTTGTACGATACCTGCCAGTTCTTAAATAGGGTGACCCGCAAACTAATTTACGGTAATAATCACACGAACAGCTATTTCCCAAACGTCAGACCCATCCTTCGAACTTACGTCAGTGTGAGTACGGGACAGGGCTGTAGTATACGTCCCAGTCACTGCTGGGCACTAAGCTGCGTCCTATTGTGCACTGTGTGGCATATTGCTGCTTCCACGCCCAGCCCCCATGGGGATCTGTAGATAATGACGGTTTTCCCGCCATGCTTAGACCCTGTTCCGAGTCGGTGACCAACATCCCCTTAGCTGGGCAGGCAACTGTTGTTACATGGACAAGGGAAACAAAGTGAGTACTACGTACCCACTGACAATAGCACAACAGGTCATAAACATGCTGCAGCTGGCAGTAAACAAAAGAGGCGAAGGCACAACGTGTATGCCCCACCTGAGTTGGCAGCAATGACAAAGTCTGCAGCGCTTAGGCAAATACCCTGGCATTCCAGGTGCTACTCTACAATGCAAGGTGCGGGTCGGCCTAGTCAAGAGTCCTATCACCCATGCAACAGCAGTGCTTGCTGGTGAGCGGGTGAGGAGGTACCATACCACAAGGGAGCATGCAAAATCGTGCTGGAAGCAACGTTAACTCGCCTGCTCTAAATGGTGCAGCACACCCACCACGGTAGGCCAGTCCACGGCACACCCCGCCGCCAGCCTCGCGAAATAGTTTTGGGTTTAGGCTCAAGGGGTAGGACAACCCTAAACTCTAAACCCTAAATCCGTTCATAGTACCCAGTTCTTAGCTGCTGGCACAGACTCACCCCCCTCCTTGCACAAGACCCGCTATCCCCTCCTCAGCCCCACAGACAACCCTTGGTTGTCCCCATTTCTCCTTGCTCCTCCCGCTATCGCTCCCTCCTGGACCGCCCCACACACAGCCCTGATCGCCGATCAGAATAACGATGAAAAGCCCCGGCTGCCGATCCATATTCCCTCCCAACTTGGCCGCACATGCTCAGGGGGACTAGAACATCATATTCCAGCCCCCCTGACGCATTCCCCCTGCCTCCCCGTTTCCCCCGCTGCTATCACTCCCGCCTGGGCCGCACGCGCCGCCCCTGCTCGTCCCCACCCGACCCGTCATTTGGCTCAGGGCGCGATGCGGCGCCTGGGTGGCGTGGGCGGGTGTGCCCCCGCTCGTGGTTGTGCGTGGCGATGGTCTGCAGGATCTCAGCCTGCGGGGTGGTGGGCCGGGTGCATGTGGGTATGGTGGGGGGTGGCGAGTACGTGTGGGGAATGACATGTGGCGGGGGTTGCGTGGTTGAGGTGGCATGCGGTTGTTGCTGCATCCAACCGTTAGCTGGTGTTCATCCAGAAAACAAAAGCTCAAAAGCTCACTTGCAGCTGCCGGCAGCTAAACCCTTAACACCCAACCTCTAAACCCTAAGAGAAGCTCACCTGCAGCTGGGGGCAGCTGCCCACCATGTGCTGGTAGCCCTCAGACACCATCACCGCCGCAAGGTGCTTGGACACAAAGTCAAGGCACACGCGCTTCAGCTCCTCGGCGTGGTTCTGCTCAGCAAGGGCAAGCGTGGTGGCGACGCTCTCAACCTGCGGGGTGCGGAAATGAGGGTGTAGGGTTTGGATCCTCAGCGTGGTTCTGCTCAGCCGGGGCAAGGGTGGTGGCAACGCTCTCAACCTGCGGGATGCGGGGTGCAAGATTAGCGAGCCAGCTAGGGTTGTGTTGGTTTTAAAACGATGCCCGCGCTCTCAACCTGCAAGGGCCAAGGCTTGCAGTGGTACCCATGTGCAACCCAACATACCCCAATTAACCTCTGTCATGACCGTGCAATGAAAACATCCCCACCACCGCCCACCCACCTCAACCGTTTCGCACAGCCGTCTCTCACAGATGCGGCGCAGGCGCGTCAGCTGGAACCTGTCCCCCGCCACCAGCAGGTGCTGGGCCATGGCCACATCCAGATTCTGGCCCTCAAGCTCCTCCGGCAGGGTGTCGGCATACACGAAGTGCATGAGCGCTCGGAAGACTGGGGCTCGAATGTCTTCCAGGACCACCACTCCATCCTGGCCCTCGCGCATGGGGCCTCCCAGGAGTGCGCGGAAGACAGGGGACCGTGCCTGCACAGATAAAATTTTGAAATTACATGGATAAAATACGTTATTATAATCTTCTTCTTGGTGGGGAGTAAGGGCTGGTAAAGGGGAAAAGAGGGAGGATTTTGGAGGTAGAAGAGAAGGGACAGAAGACCTTTGAGCAAATGAAGTGCATGAGGCCGCGTGTTATGTCAGAAAGTGGGGGGCTACTGGCTAGAAAACATACCTTGGGGTCTAGGTCCAAGTCTATCTGATTACCCTTGACGCAATTTAGGGTTTAGGGCCCGGGCGGTAGGGTTACCTGCAGTATGATCTTGTGCGCGTGCAGCTCCTCCTGCTCCACCTTGAATGTCACGTCGGCATTGTCGGGGTTGTCCAGCAGCAGGGCAAGCTCGGTGCCCAGGCTGTGGGGGGGGATGGGGATGACGGGGGCCTGGAGGAAGAGGGAGGAAAGAAGAGCGGGTCAACATCAAGCCAGGCTACGCGCAGGCCTTGAAAACACGCACATGGGGTCTTCCCCGCGCATGCAACAATGCATCGCTGCACATGAGTCCATTGCCGTGTGCATGTCTATTGCCACGCGCATGCCCATTGCTGCAGCAACATGGATGCGGTGGTTGCACCACCTATGTCCCCTGCCACAAGACTGGCAGATTTGGTGCATACCCACGCCAGACCTTCACCCCTAGGGATACCAGCACATATGCAGCTTGCTGGTGCCCAGACCACACACCACATACCCACATACACCGTATGACCCCCAGCCCTAACTTCTCAACCTAAAAACCCATCCCCGCTCCCACCAACCACCCACCTTTGGCGCCGCCGGCTGCGCCCCGCTCCTACTCAACGCGCCCCCCGATGACACCACCAGCTCAATCGTGTAGCGGATGATGATGGTGTCATTCACCAGGTACCCGTTCTCGGGATTTTCCAGGGTCGAGCGCCGCACAAACTTGCGGTAGCCGTGGCAGTTGCGCGCGTTGGGGTCCTGGCGCGCACAGCTGATCTTGACTGCACCCTGCTCCCGCCGCCGGCCCTTCACCAGGTCCCGACCGCGGCCTGTGGGGTGCGAGGGAGTGTGTGGGTGAGCAATGTATGCATTTGGTGGTTGATACCCAGGGTTTGACCACACAGATGGCGTGCAACTCACTATCCCCACCACCCCTTTGTTTGCCCCACCAGCATGAACTTGTGAAATGCGCACACCACCCTCCCCTCGCTGGCCCTCTCCCCCCACGAACCTCCACCATCACCATTACCACCAACACCGCGCCTCCATCACCCACCTGTTTGGTCCACCAGCGTGAATTTGTGGAAAGCGCGCACCACCCTCCCCTCGCTAGTGCTCACCACCCCCTGCGGGTTGTCGCCCTCCCCAATGAGTGCGACAAACAGCGCGGCGTACTCGTTCTGCGGTAGGGGGTGGGGTGGGTGGGGTGAGGGGCGATAGGGGATTGGGGTCGAGGTGGCGGCGGGATGCTACAGGGGCACAATGCAAGCAAATACTTGTAGACGTTGTATTGGCTGGCTCTAAATAATGCAAGCAATCGTGTGCATACATTGTATTGGTTGGCTGTAACCCAGGGAAGCCTTGCAAAGCAAAAGTGGCACACCGTTTTGCGACGGACCACAAGTCAGGTATAGCAGCAGTTCAACGTATGTCATCGCAAAAAACACCTACCGACTGTTCTCGCCGGATGTGCTGCTGCGCCCCATGGTGGGCCACTGGCGCGGCAGCGGCCCCTGCAGCAGCCGGGGCGGCAGCTGCGGCGGGCGCGTTTGGGGGTACAAAGGGAACCAGGGCGTGTGCGGCGCCTTGCGCGGCGGGGGCTGCGTGTGCCCTGGGGCCTGCCGCTGCAAGGGGGGGAGGGGGTTGGGGGGGAGATTGTCAGGGAGAGTGTGTGGGAGGAGGGGATGTGTTAAGGGACCTCGTTGTTGGTATACACGGTGCTGGGTGTAAATACCTCTATCATGGGGTTCCTCTGTATGCTCATATGCCATAGGGTGCTAAGCGTCAGCCCAATCTATATCTGTGACCCACATGGTAAAGTTCCCTTGTGACGCATGCATGGATATAGAATTAGTGCCTGTCGAATATGAACCCATGACCCTTGAACGTCTTTTGCCCTTAATATGTAGACCGTAGCATACAACCAAGCCCCTGCTGGCGTGTCAAAAATATAGCCCCTGGCAGATATGCTTGCCACATGGCTCACCTGCTGCGGCTGGCGCTGGTGCTGCGGCTGGTGCCGCGCGTGCGGGGAGGGCGGGGAGGGCATTGGGTGCGGGTGGGTGGGGGGCGTTTGCCCCTGCCGCACCCCCACCCCCAGCACCGGCAGCCGCCCCCGCTCCCGCCGCTGCCCCACCGCCTGCGGCAGGGGCCAGGGCTGGGACGGGTGCGATGCCATCAGAAGACGAGCTCCGCTTGCCGTCAGGGTAGAACAGCAAAACCTGAGTGGAGTGGACACGAGGATTGGCTTGCGAAATGGGTTGAGGCATACCCAGACAAGCTACCCTGGGATTACTAGGGCTGGCTGTGGTTTGACACAACCCCACGGGATACACACTATTTCAGCTGAATTTTCTGAATAGGGTTGGAAAGCACATAGTTGGAACTGAGGGGTTTGCCAGGACGAACTGCTACCTGGTGCCAGGTTCAAGGCATGAAACTAAAGTGGAGGCCCGGTGTTGTGACTTCAAACCCAGCAAGGGGCAAAGGGGGCGGTATGCGTTTTGGTATGTTTGAGGCATGCAGTAACTATAGACACGGTAGAAGCGTGCGTGTTGTGCACAGTGTTGCGACCTTTGGTTCAATTCTCTATGGGCCTGCTGCGGGTGTGGGGCACAGGGACGGTCACCCCCCATGCCTTCACTGTACCCCGCCAAATCAGGGGATTCCAGTCCGTACCCATTCGTGGCCTCCAACAGTGAACCTCTCACTGGCAATCGGCTCTCCGTCGCCAATTCCTTTCACCAGGCTGTACCCCACGATGGTGTGCTCATGCTCCCCTGCCACACGCAGAAAGACACAGGTTACGTTGGGGTTGGATTCAGGGGTTTGCTTCTGGGAGACAAGGGCTCCTAACTGTCAATTTAACCAATAACAAAGGTCAAGGGTTTTTCAGAGGTTGGGTTCACGATGGGGTGAGGCATATCCAGGTAAACCTGTGCTTCAAGTTGGCATGCACATACTGACGAGGGCCGCGTGAAGGGATAAGACGAACCATATGCATGCTGTGCAGGAGGACGCACCTACGACCGTGTCAGTGACGGTTTTGGAGCTGGACTTCCCGTTCAGGCCTTTGGGTTCCTCCCTCCTAGCAGCAGGGTTTTGTGCCATGCCTGGCTTATTCCACGGACCGATATCTGAGAGGTGTGACTAGGCAACAGGAGACGTATCCTTAACTGCAAAGCTACACCTTTGAAAGAGAATAAAACCTTTAATAATAGGGCAAAGGGATCACGCAACCTTTCGTTGCCGTGTCCCTGGCTTTGCAAACAACGTTGGGGCAGGGAATTCTGTAAGACAGGGGCAATGGGGTGGGTTTGTAAAGCTGTTGCACCCTTCACTGAAGCGCCAACCGGGAATATGGCTACAGATCAACAGCGTCACAGCTTACAACCAAACAATAAGGCTATGCCGGTGAAGGCTGTGCGATCATGAGGCACACAGCGATACAAAACCCGGTTGGTACGAAACACCCTGTTTATGGGCTTGCCTCGCCCCTCACATTTTTGACCTCCCCGCTTTTGGAATTGTACATGACATTCTCCCCTGGAACCTGAATCCACATGCCCCATTTCAGCAGGTTTGGCAAGGCCTTGTGCACCATTCTGAGCGCCACTTCGCAAGATAGCGTGTGTTTCCTGCGGCATTTCTCACGGTTTGTGACCTTCAAACTGGACAACGACCATTCGCTGGTTCGTGCTGTTGGGTCACGCAGTTTTGAAAACTCCCAGAATCCGAATACCACTTGGGTAGCACGTTGTGTGCAGAAAGCTTCCCTTTTGCACACAACAACAGCGTAGTTTTGCTGACGGCATGAACGGCAACCCACTCTGCTCGCAGCCCTGCCGCTGTCTGGCCTACACCTCACCTAGACATCATCTCATCACTTACCACTCATCAATCCCAACTTGAGGTAACCCCTTTGTAAGTGTCCGGCGACTGGCACCCATGGCTTTCAGAGCACCCAATGCGCCTGAAAAGGACCTGGTGTGTGAGCAATGCGGAGAAGCCATCGAGGACCAGCAAGCCTACATAGAGTGCGAGTGCAACATCGATGCGTGCGAAGGGAACACCACCCTCCATAACTGGTAAGCACCGCCCACAAATGAAACCTCTGCTGTTAAACCACTAAACATCGAATCTTACCGCACTCGCTGAGTACCTTGGTTCCCCGTTTTGGGGCAGAGCTTTCCACACAGTGTATAGCTCACAGTGGCATAGTACCAATGAGAGACCCAATGAAGATCCCATGTGTGCCCAACTCTCTCTATCTGACTAGCGGCCACATACTCGCCTAACCTGGCTCATGCATACCCCAAAACTCCAGCAAAACTTCTCCAGAAGTTTTGGCATGCCGTGATGTGACTAGCATCGTGTCCCTTATGCATGGAAACGTCCATACTGGGTAAACTCTCCTACACCGTTCCCCTCCCCGTCCCAGGTGTGCCGAGGACTACCTGAGGCAAGGCAAGGGTGACAAAGGTGCAGGGGGAAACAGCAAAAAAAGGGACCAGCTCAAGGTACAGAGGAGGGTCAAAACCCTGTGTGTGTGCATGCGCCTGCTTCCAAAGCATGGTCGCATGCCGACTAACACTTTGTAGTATACAGCATGGCGTTGAATTTCACAAGAACAATGACTGTGGTGTGGGTGCACATCCTATTTGGTGAAAATTCGCCAATGCATGCTGTGGCCATGGGGAGATGCGTGGATGGGCTGTGGCATGCATGCCCATCACCCCCTGTGGGTGCTCACGCCAGATTTAAGAGAACGCCATCGATGCCTCAGGTGTATACATGTCTAGTTATATTGCTGGAATGCATGTAACTAACTAACTAAATACCCGCAGGTGTACGCCACCAAGAAGCCCTGGCTGTCCCTAGTGCGCCGCAAGTGCCCCCGGGGGAGGGGCAAGGTGGAGCGAGAGGGGGGCGAGTGCAAAGGGATCGTGGTTGAAGCCAACCTGCGGGATGAGCCCCGAGCTAAGAAGAAGAAGCCTGCTGCGCCGCCGCCACCGCTGCCCGCCCACCCGGCGCCTGGGCCCAAGCCGAAGCAGCCTGGGCCAAAGCCGGTGCCCAAGGTAGGTGAACAGGGGTTAGGGTTGGGGTTAAGGGTTAAAAGCACCTGAGCAATGCGAAGGCTGCACCATCACGGGGCCACAGGACACCAACCACTCATCCCTTCTCCCCACCTAACATACCCACCCATTCTTACCCACCCGCAGGTCCAGCGCGCCCCCCGCGCCTCACATGCCGGCCAAGGCCAGGGGGCGGCACATGGTCACGGGATACACGACCACCATGGGATACACTGCTGACCTGGCAGAATGCAAGCAATAACAGATTGCCATCCACTCATCCCCTCTCCTCATCGAGAATACACACTCATTTGCCCCCCTTCCTGCCAACACCCCGCAGGTCCAGCGCGCTCCTCGCGCCTCACATGCAGGCCAGGGCCAGGGGGCTGCACCTGCGCAGCCTGTACAGCGTGCGCCTCCTTTGCCACACCCACCCAAGCGGGTGGTCAATGGCGGATGGTCAGGTGCGGGGCAGCACCCCTTGCTGCAGAGGAAACCCTTAACCCTATACAGTTTATATCCTAAACCATCACCTGTGCCACACCCACCCAAGCGGGTGGTCAATGGCGGATGGTCAGGTGCGGGGCCGCACCCCTTGCTGCAGAGGAAACCCTTAACCCTATACAGATTATATCCTAAACCCATCACCTGTGCCACACCCACCCAAGCAGGTGGTCAACGGCGGCTGGTCAGGTGCGGGGCCGCACCCTGAACCCTAAAGCTTACACTGCAAATCTGAAACCCTGCACATCACATTTGAACCCTACACTGTTCAACCTGCACCATAAATCTTGCATTTTGGTAGACAATACCCCGATTCTCTGCTCATGCCATATCGGTAATTGTACTCTTAGTCATTTACGTTTACCCAAAGTCCGACGAGGAGTTTCCGGACCCCTACTGTGACGACGGTGCCGATCCCTACAGACCACCCAGTAGGCAACAACCCTAGACGCTGCTTTTGCCATAACTTGTACTGATCATGATGCCCTACGTTTACCCTAATAGTACCCTAACTGCCCTGTGTTCGCCCTAATAATGCCTTGAACTTGTGCGCAGATGAGGAGATTTCTGACCCCTACAGTGATGATGGTGCCGCGCCCAACAGGCCACCCACCAACTCGGCAGACAGGTGCGCCTGGAACCCGCACATTAGGGTTTAGTTCACCCTCGTGAGGGTGGTGGTTCCCCTGCGTGCTGCGCAATACCAATACATTACAACTGCGCAAGAGAGTTCGGCCATGGGGTGCAGTACCCTACAATGACCCTAACATGTTGCACACTCCTGCGAAAACCTTGGTGTGGTCGACCCTAGACAACCCAGCAAAGAGAAAAACCCTGTTGCGGTGGTGCAGCACTGGCAAAACACCCTAGCCCTGTGGTCTAGGGTGATCCCAGCTATCTAGTATGTCTGCATCACTGAACCCTACTGCATGGGGCAGCATTAAAAAAAACCTGACGTGCCGCGCATTGCGGACAGACACCCTACTGTATGGGGCAGCATTGAGAAAAAAACCGTAGCATGCTGTGCATCACTGACAAAATTCTACTGTGTGTCGCAGCCTGGGGTTTGACAGCAGCGATGAGGAGGGGGATGTGGGTGGTGGCGGGGTGTGGAGCTATGGCAAGCTGACTCCCGATGAGGTGGAGGCGGCGGTGGTGGCGGGGGCGGTGCCGCCTGATTTCAGGTGGGGGGTGGGGGGAGGGTTGTAGGTGGGGGGGGGGGGAGGTTAATGGCGGATGAGGGTCAGGGTGAGGGGGGTAGCAGGGGGCTGTACCGCCTGACTACAGGCGAGGGGAGGGGGTGGGAGGGGGTGGCACCAATATCTAGGTTGGCGGTGGGGTGGGGTGTTGAGGTGACATATATAAGGTGGAGGCGGCGGTGGTTCAGGAGTGGAGTAGAAGGGGGTTGGGGTGACGGGGTAGGTGAAATTGACTTTCAAAGCCTGCAAATTGTCAGCTGCCTTCAAGCATGCTGTGCTGTCACTCGTGAGCAAAAACCGCACACCATTACACTAAGGGTTCTCTACAAACCCCAAACAAGGGTGTCGTGGAGATGCTGAGCCAATCACTAGCTGCGGTATAACAGCTGCCAGCAAACAGGGGGCATACCACCCCCCACCTCTGACAGCTGGCATACCCCACCTGGTGTTGGGCGCAGTGGTTTCTCAACACCCTTGTTTAGGACTCATTGTGAACCCTTAGGGTGACGTTTACTGCATCGGCTCGCTCGGGAGTGGCAGCTGAGCATCTACATCTTGGTCACCCTGCACGCACTGACTGCTGTTGGGCGCAGTAGTTACGCAAAACTTCTTTGCGGTTGCTTGTGAACCCTTTGGGTAATGCGAGGTACGCCCAGCGCTCCAGGACCCACATCTGCCCCTCCCACTGCGCCTGTGCTACTCCATTGCCCAGCTGGACACAGTTACGCCCATCAGCTTCCATCACATTCTGGATGAAATGTGCATTGGAGTGGATCCACTGCCCCTGCACCCACTCCATTTCGCAGCCACGCCCAACACGCCCTTTCATATTAGCGGCAGCGCATGATTCACACAAACATGCACACACTTGCTGTCAGGACCCGGTTCTGCATGCATACCCCATGTGCATGCCCGCACCTCCCCCTCCCAACTGACCTGTACGGATTGCAGCCAACAAACTGCGCCCACACGCATTTCACTGCATAGCTGAGGATGGAAGTGGCAGTGCACTCACAAGGGCGTGATCTACACCCAATCACTCCTTCCACACTCGTCAAAGACCACGTTGCAAAAGTGTATTCAGTCGTATCCACGCAAAATGACCCTAAACACTACCCTCGCAGGACCCAGTTCTGCCCTCATGTGCTTGCCGGCAGCCTGTGCCCCAACCCCTCCAACTGCGCATGCGCCCACACCATCTCACAGCTGCGTGTGGACGCGGGGGTGGCACTCGGCAAGCTGCCGCCCGATTTCAAGCTCATGTTCTGCCACGACATGGTCACAACAGGTAATACCCTACCAGAGAACCCTTATTCCTGCACTCTGAACACGTACACCCTGGGCAACTGAAACCCTACGCCTTAGACAGCTGAACCCTGGGCACTTAAACCTTGAGCTGCACGTGGAGGCGGGGGTGGCGCTGGGCAAGCTGCCACCCGATTTTGAGCTCATGTTCTGCCACGACATGGTCACCACAGGTAAGCCAAAGCCGGCAATTAAAAGTCAAACCCTGCATTCTGCAATTAAAAGCTAAACCCTATTGGGTGCCAACCTGGAGAACTGGGACCTCAACAGCCAGGGCGTACCCTGGGCAGCTGAACCCCATACGTCACATCTAAAACCCCATGAGGGATTCAGGTGTGGCGCTGGGCCGCCCTGCCGCCCAATTTCTACCTCATGTTCTGCCACGACATGGGCAACACAGGTGAGATTAAACCCTAACAGGGTGTTGTCTTGACTTTCGTTTTTTGGAGCCCCTGCTGGACCCTAGCCCCCTCACACTACCCCAGGGACACCCAAACCCAGCTCAGCCATGGAAGTGCACACGCCCTAAAACCCTAACCCCCAATTTGCAAAGGCTTTCCTGTGCCTTGCACTCTTTCAACATCAAATTTTGGAATACTGAGATCCTCACCCCCACTTCGCAGGCAGCTGCGCGCTGGGCGTTGCCTGCTCCTGCGCGCACGCCGCCTCCGAACTGCGCGTGCCCGCGGCAATAGCCTCCCGCCTCCTCCAACCAGACTACAAGGCTGCGCTCTGCCCCGCGCACCAAGGGGGTGGGGGCTGCCCCGCGGGGCTGCTTTGCCAGATGGCGCATGGGGGAGCGGAGCTTAGGCGGGAGGCTGGGGTGGCACTGGGGTTGCTGCCAATGACCTACAAGACAAGGCTGTGCGAGCACGAGTATACCAAGGGGCGTGGCAGGTGGGTGCGGTTGGTGGGGTGGTGGTGGGGCGGTGGGTGGTGGGGTGGTGGGTGGTGGGGCGGGTTGTGACATTTGGGGGAATGTCTCCACCCACACAGTTGCCTATCCAGTGACCGCTGCCCCTTTGGCCATGGGTTGCACAACCTGCGCCTGTTGCCAGCAGGTAGCCGGCTTCGCCCGAAACCTTATAAACTAAGGTGTGACCGTCGCACCTTCAGGGGATTACGAAATCCTGCCACCCCTATCTAAACCACCTTTCACCACCCCCGCAGCTGCCTATCCGGCGATCGCTGCCCCTTTGCCCATGGGGTGCACGATCTGCGCCTGTTGGCGGCAGTTGCAGCCGGCGTCGTGCCAGCAGACTACAAGCACCACCCCTGCCGTGAGGCCATGGCGGGGAGGGGGTGCCTGGTGGGGGCGCGCTGCAATGGGTACCACAGCCTGGATGAAAAGCTGGAGGTGGTGGGGAGGAGGAGCAGGATGTGCCCGGTGCTCAAGGTGGGTGTGTGGGGTGTGATGGGGGTGAATGTTGGTGGGGGGTGGTGGTGGATTAGGGGGGTGAGAGGGGAGGAGGATGCATCCTGTCACATGTGAATCACATGGGTAAGGTTGGTGGTGGGTGGGAGGTTCCATGGGCACCACAGCCTGGGGGAGGAGGCTGGATGTGGCAGGGAATAGGAGGGTATGCCAAATCGCTCAATCCCCTTTTGAGGCGTTCCTTGTAGCTGGCCCAGCATGCTACATGGTGACCCTTCTGCGCTCACTAAACCCTGCACAAAACACTAATAATACCTCCCTTGCTCCCTCAGGAAACCGGGCACTGCGCCATGCACCCCTGCTACTTTGCACACTCCCCCGCCGAGCTGCAAATCGACATCCTGCCCAAAATCCGCAAGATCGCCGGCCAACCCCCCCGCCGCGCCGCCTCAGTTACCTCCCAGGGGAGTGAACATAGCAATCAAAGCCATGGGGGGGGATACCCCTGGGTGGGTGGTGGGAGGGGGAGGGGGAGGGGCCGTCCCGGGGGTGGCGGCCAGTTTGAGAATCCCCGTAGAGCCGGGGTCCCATCTCCGAATGTGAATGGGCCCCTGCATGCGGGGGGGCAGAAGATTGTGCCCCAGTCTGTGCTCAACAACAAGATGCCGGTGGCCACTAGGAATGCTAAACACAAGGTAAAACCCTAAACCCTAAATCCTGAACCCTAAGCCCTTATTAGACCAGTGTTAGCTTTAGGTAGCAAAAATGCTAGGCAATACCCTAGTCTCTGAATCCTGAACCCTGGTCAGCGCACCGTAAGCAGACAATAGCAACTAAAGGATGCTAATGCGCCCTACACCGTGCCTTGGCAAGTCCATTCCAAGCTCACGCAGCCATTACGAGTGCTGGGCGGAAGTTCATTGCAAACTCAAAGGAACCCACATGTGCATCAGCTCAAGGTTTAGGGTTTAGGGTTTTTGAGGTCGGCACGTGTGGATGGAATCGGCTGCCGCTAGGCACACAGGAGCTCCTTGAGGGGAAACCCTAGACACTAGACGTTGGCCATCGCAGATTCCGCCATTTGGCATTCGAGCATGGGGGGCATCCAGCCATTCCTCAAGACACATGAACAATTTGATTGCCCTGTCTTCCCCTGCAGGCTACTGGGTACCCCCACAAGCCCTTCTTCACCCTGTGCAAGATGTTCCTGCAAGGCATGTGCATCACCGTCAACTGCCCCTACGCACACGGGGAGGCCGAGCTGCTTGAGAGGCAAGCGGTGTACCGAGACATGCGTGCGGGGAAAGGGAAGATGCCGGGTGAGTCTATTTCTAAACTGGCTCTGTGGTACGGTACCTTTAGTCAGGGTGTAGGTGGAGGGTTATCTTCCAAGCATGGTGTACCGAGACATGGGTGCAGTCAAGGGGAAGCAGTCAGGGTGAGTTTGTAATTGTGCTGCGTATCAGATATTGAATTCCTTTATTCTAGTATATAAATAGAAATGAACTTTGTTTTCTGGCAAATAACTTGGTTGCGGCATTTCAAACTAAATCTTCAAACTAAATCTTTACATTATATGTTCCCTACTATGCTGCCACTGTATGTTTGCTCAGTACTGGATCGGAACAAAACAAGCTTGCCCCTTCTCAATAACCCCAGCAAAGGAGCGAGGAGCGCCAAGAATGGCTTTTTTCTTGATGCTGTCACCCTTGCAAAATCCTTGTCTTCTTTTCAAGCAAGCTGGGAACTAAATCATGATTTCAAGCCGCATACTTAAATTGCATTCCAATGTCACAGGTGGGGGCAGGAAGCCTGGGGGCACAGTCAATGCTTGGGACGATGGGGGCTCCCTGGCTGATCAGGTGGTGGATGCGATTACTCTACCGCCTGGCGTGGAGGAGTCCATTGGGCACATGGGGATTGATTGCTTAAAAAGGTGTGTAACAGTTTGTGAAGGGTGGCTTGGTGATATGATGAGGCGGATGCAAAATAGCATTTGGTTAGCAGCACTTGATTGAATAGCTCCAAAGCCCAGGTTAAAGAGCGGCTTTTGAGCAGGAATGCATCTCATTATGGAAGCTGACTTGTGCCGTTCACAAACCGGAAAAAAATGGTGAAATGGACATCAACCCAAACCACATTCACACCCCTGTTGCAGGTTTAAGCGACTAGCCCATGGCCTAGCTGCAGGATCGGGTGTTGCTGCCCTCCTTTAACCACAACCCTAACCACGTGTGCAACCCTCGTCGTCGTTACAAACTCTATTTACACACCCGCCCCTGTTGCAGGTTTAAGTTGAATAGCGCCATAGCCCAGTTGCGTGAGCTGGGTTTCTCGGGAGCCGACTGCGGCAAGGCGGCCAAGGCAGCGGGGGCAAAAGTGGAGCAGGCGGCGGGGTACCTGGTGGAAGGAAATGTGAGGCATTTCAAATTGGAAATTGCATACTGTTCTTCAATCCAATGGTACCCATGCATCATTGTTGTCATTTCTGGGTCTGTAACTTGGTGCTTTGACAGTGTGAGAGCTGTTAGGTGCCTGTGGGGACTTTTTGCGGCTAAAAACACAAACACTTTCCAAATAAATAAATACTGTGCTGCTGAAAGAAGCACGGATGTATTATGATATGGTAAACATGCGCTTATGCTGTGCATCATTTTTTCTCGTGAAAGTGATGCCAAGACTCTTGTCACGCCACATATACCAGTGATGCCGGTAATAAAGAATGATGAATTATGACAACATGCAGGATACTTAATGCGTCAGGCGAAAACATTACTCCAGTTCAATCTCAGCATAGTCATTATCCATCCTCAGTCTCACAATTCTGATAACATCCATTGCCCCCCCAGGTTCCCCCCGTTACTCGTGATATTGACGTCACCGCCGAAGCGATGAAAGTTGCCGAGGCTGCGCAGCTATTGGGCGCCTCACCCGATGATGTGCAGATGGCAGTGGTGATGGCGAATGGGGATCCCGATATGGCCATACAGGTGGGTGTATGGCGGGTGGGGTTGGGCAGGGGACTGTTGATGAATAATGGGGAGATTTAGCCTGCAATCCAGGTGGCGGTGGTGGTGGTGGCGGCGGTGGTGGCGCTGCTGTTGGGTCCCGCACCCAATGATGTGTAGATGGCGGTGGTGTTGGATGATGGGGAATAATAGAGGGTGAATTACGAGGGAGGGTCATGTGGGTTGTTATCCCTCACTGAATAATATGCAGCCGTATCACCTGGACTTCCCCACAATGTGATAACAATTTGACCCTTTTCTCTGGCCCCAGGAGCTTCAGCAGCAGGTATATGAGTACACCCAAGCAGACCTGGCTGCTGGCGGGCGCCTGGATGAGGGATGGACCCATGTGACAAATGAGAAAACTCCTCAAAAAACATGTTTTCCTTGGCCACAGCGGCAACCATTAACGAGTTCGCCATTCTGAAGAATGATAAGTAGGTACTAACAATCTTATATTACTCCCTTGCCCCCAGGAGCTTCAGCAGCAGGTATATGAGTACACCCAAGCAGACTTGGCTGCTGGCGGGCGCCTGGATGAGGGATGGACCCATGTGACAAATGAGAAAACTCCTCAAGAAACATGTTTTCCTTGGCCACAGCGGCAACCATTAACGGGTTCGCCATTCTGAAGAATGATAAGTAGGTACTAACAATCTTATATCACTCCCTTGCCCCCAGGAGCTTCAGCAGCAGGTATATGAGTACACCCAAGCAGACTTGGCTGCTGGCGGGCGCCTGGATGAGGGATGGACCCATGTGACAAATGAGAAAACTCCTCAAGAAACATGTTTTCCTTGGCCACAGCGGCAACCATTAACGGGTTCGCCATTCTGAAGAATGATAAGTAGGTACTAACAATCTTATATCACTCCCTTGCCCCCAGGAGCTTCAGCAGCAGGTATATGAGTACACCCAAGCAGACTTGGCTGCTGGCGTGCGCCTGGATGAGGGGTGGACCCACGTGGCCCCCAAGCACCACTCCTCCAGGCAGAGTACCCACTCCTCGCCAGCACCCTCAATGCGCGGGGGTGGGGGCGGTGGCGGGCGAGACTTTCAGAGCCCCAATGGTGGGTGGCAATACCAAGGGTGGTTATTCTTTTGCTGATGCACCCCTCGGCGCATGGCGTTTCACCCCTTGCCGCGCCTCATTGTGAGACGTTCCACTCCTTGGCCGCCACGACTTACAAATCAAAGATTAGGCACAAGTCTTCTGGCAGTATTTTCATCTCATGTCTAAGCGGTGCCCGCATCCGTGTGTGTGAGGGGCTTCCCCCGGCCCTAACGTCTGAACCCCAATCCCTCCCGTGCAGTTTGGGATATGCCCGGCGCCCAGGAACCGCATGTTGAAGGACAGCAGCAGCAGCAGCAGCAGCGGCAGGGGGGTAATGCGCATGCGGTGGAGGAGGAGGAATGGCAGGAGTGGCCTGAGGCATATGCAGGGTGGGTGACGTGGGGATATAGGGTTTAAATATAGGGTACAGGGTTTACTAATTGGGTGATGTGGAGGTGGAGTGGCACAATTGGCCTGGGGCGTATGAAGGGTAGGTGGCGTGTCTATTTAGGGTTTGGGGCTTAGGGTTTAGGGCTTAGGGTTTTTACATTTGGGTGATGTGGAGGAGGAGTGGCAAGAGTGGTCAGAGGCATATGCCGGGTGGGTGGCGTGGCAATTTAGGGTTTAGGGTTGAGTTCCTGCTGTTTTCAGGGATGCGGTGCGAGGCTACCTTGCTTTGCAGACAACGCAAGGCCTTGGAATGGTGTGGATCCAAGATTATGGCATGAAAACCATGCGAGGCATAGATCTGTAGCTATTGCGCTGAAATATGGTCAACCGGATGTGACGCCTTGCAGGGAGGCTCCACAAATCGAGTTTGAAGGGGAGGGAATCGACTTCGAGGGTGGGCATGATGAGCAAGGGGGGGATAATATTCAGCCTGCAAATGGCGTGGCAGCGCCTGAGGCCAGCTATGGAGCTCCAGCCGGTGATGGGGCGCAGGCGTCTGTTGGTGATAAGATTAATGGGGGTGGGGAGGATATGGGGAGGGAGGATGGGGCAACTGGGGATCAGCTGGGTGTGCCGGGACAGGGGGGCGATGCTACAGCGCAGCAAGAGGGAGCGTCAGACCCCGCCGCGGCTCCACCCACCACCGCATCCGCTTCTGCTATGCTCATAAGCACTTTATCCATTACCACAGCACCATCACCAGAGGAGGGCGTTGAGGCAGCAACCACCCCTGGCGCCCTCCCCGCCCCCCCCACCCCCTTCCCCTTCTTGCCCCCCTCCTCAGCCACAGCCACAGCAACACCCTCCACCCCCCCGCTCGCCAACACACCCCACCCCCTGCAAGGGCCCGCGCCTTCCTGCCTGTCCTCCAAACCCCTGGCCTCGGAAATCGAAAACCCCGGGACCGCCACAGCCGGTATCTTGCACAGCATCCTGCTAGCTTCTCAACCCTCAGTGGAGGCGGGTACCCACACACCCACGCCACCACCACCACCATCCACGTCCTTCATGGTGGGGGTCCTGCAGCGCACAGCCACCCCACCACCACCCCCACCACCCACCTCTTTCATGGTGGCAAGCCAGCAGCAGCACAGCAGTGCAATGGGGTCCCAGGCTGCGCCACATGGCACCCCAGGGATGCAGCCTGGTGCGCTGGCGTCACGCTTTTTGCCCATGGCGAGCTCTGTGGCGGCGCCTGTGGAGGTGGGTGGCGGGGGCGACGGCAGCGAGGGGGGTGGGTCGGACGATGAGGAGTTCCAAAACCTGCTGACCATGCTCAAATTTGGGTGAAAGTAAGGTCCCACCTGAACCCTGGCGCAGGAGGTACCCTTTAGCTGTAAGTGCACCCAGTGGGTGGCACCTGGAATGGCGGGTCAGATGAACCAATGGCCAATCAGTATGTTTGCTAATGAATCATGACATCAGCATCGATGTCTCCCTAGGAACCGTCAGTTTGCACTTTGCTTAATGTCCTTGATACAGCATTAAATAGCCCCCCCAAGACTCCGTTCAGAATACCATATGGATGGGGGATTTCACCAGGCCCTGGGGTTAGGGTTAGAGTCTGCTGCCTGGTCAGTAGCTGGCAGTGTTTTAAGAATGTGTGTGTAGAGCTGGGATTAGTAGCCTAGTAGGTAGTACTTCAGGACTTTGATGTTCAATGTAGAAACGCAGCAGTGTGAGTTTGGAATTTGCCCCTGGGGCACCCCTTGAGTGTTATTTTGTTTTTGGTTCAAGAAAGCGTGCGCTTGCCTGTATGTATAGTAATCTGTTTAGTCACCTCCAAGCTAGGAGCTAGGCACTGTGTGTGGAGGGGAGGTTCTGTATGCGTGATGCAGCGCAGCTTGCATGCACTGCGTGGGCCATGTCTGACTCAAGAAAGATGGAAAGTTGCAGCTGACAGCGTAAAACGCGATGACAGTGCCCCCCATATTCCGTCTTTGTGCAATCCCTTGCCGTCTTCTTCTATTTGGAGAAGTACTTTGTAGTTTCCTCTAACAGCCTGTTACGGCCCAGCCTGAGGGCCAGAGCAAGGCCCTTTGCCATGGCTGCAGCATAAATTTAAACCTCTGAGTCTATCTGATATTCACCAGGGGAGGTATGCTCATGCCATGCCTGCTGCACGCTCCATCTGGATTGGGCAAGGTTCTGGCTGCGCCAAATGCAAGCTGGAGGGGCACCCATTGCTCCGCACTGCGACAAAAACACCATTGTTTTCACCTGCAGCCTGTTCCGCTGTGCCTGCCAGCAATGTGCTGCAGCTTCGCCGGGCTTTGAGTTCGAGCAGACAGCGCTTGCAAGCGAATGGCACAACACAAAGCGGCAACGCGGCTTGATGAACGGTATATATTCTGTCTAACTCTCAGCATCCACAAATCAACACGCGCAGCCAGGCGTTGTTCAGTTTTGAGGTGGTTGTTCCCCTCGCATGCTTTCACGTGGCTTTGTACAACTGTGACGTCCCGTCTCTGCCAGATCAATCGCCAGATCAACACAGCTCCTTATGCGCGGCTGGACGCAGATTGGGAAGCCCCGGTTGTATTGAGAAGCATGAAGATGCACTGCGCCATGGTTGCCACCTTGGTTGTCGTCTTGGGCGCAGTCGCACGGGTGGATGGATGGGAGAGTGAGTCACTGCCATGCCGTACGACCTTGTGCAGTGCAGTTCGTGTGCAGTGCTGTGACACGCAGTCTCATGAAATGCACTTGTAAATGTCTCGTGTTGACGTTGCGCCTGCTGGAATCAGGGCTTGTTTTGCCCTGTCCGTGTTCTTCATGGTTGGCATCTGAGTGGCAGCTAGCTCGAGAGTCACCCCCTTGATGGGCAGCAAGTGGCTGCGCTAGCGGCCTACCCAACCACGATGCGCCAACCAGCCTTGTTTTATGTCACATATCCTTGATTTTGACCACCATAACAGTGATATTAGGCCTGCAGAGTGCACGTTTGCAAGGGGTATTGCCCTGTGACCCTTGCGTACCCAGCCCTTGACATCGGCAGTGTTTACCACGCTTGTTATCTTGCTGCCTGCAGATGTGACGCTCCTCGCGCTTCGCCAGGGTCTGTGGGTGCCCCTGACGCCCCGCGCGCAGCAGGAGACCCAGTTCTGTGGCGAGTTTGAGTTCGGTGTGCACTGCCCCACCCAGTGCACTGCAGGCTGTGATGCGCACATCACGAGCTCCACGGCGACTGGTACGCTGCCGTGTGTCGGTCTCGTACACGCTAAAAACCTGTTACAGAAGTCGCAACCTGCTGTTTCTCGTCTCCTGTAGAGCAGTAGGCCCCTGCAGGGTTAGAGGTTGGAGGTCCATTTGCACATCCCATGGCAGGGTTTTCAAAGTTCAAACGCCCCTCCAAAACCTCCCACATCGGAGACCCATGTTCCTCACCCAAATCTCCTCTTTCCCATGCAGGTAATGTCTTTGAGATATTCCGCGACTCGGTGTTCGTCGGGACCTCCGCCCTGCACCGCAATGGCCGCCCAAACCCCGTAGGGTCCACCTCCCAGCCTGTTGCCACAACCACCTCGCTGCCGATGGAGCCTGGGGAGGTCCACCGATACGGCGTGGTGGGCACGACGGTGGAGAACGAGTTCGGACAGCCGCTCAAGATGCAGCTAAAGGGCGGCCCGGCGGCTTGCGTGCGGCTGTCGGCCACCTGCGGCACCCACCTCACCGGTGAGCCAGTTGGCGATGGCATGCACACATGCACATGCACGCATGCTGCCAACGCTGCCGATCCGGTTCGTAGGTCGCCCGTAGCGTGTATCAAGGTCTGTATTCCGAGGTGCGCCGAGGTGCCGAGATACGATTTTCCAAAATTTTGGGTGCGTTTGGCCCGGTCGGTTGAACTTTGCCCTCAAGGTTGCAACGTGTCAACTGCTGCCGATTCGACTTGGTATTCCCAACTTTGGTGAGCTGTGATCTGGCTGTACAGAGTTGCCTATTAGGGATTTGCCGACCTTGTTATACCTTGTTCGACAAACAGCGGCAGCTTGCTAGCAAAGATGTCTGGCGTATATTTTAAGGCCTGCGATACCAAACAGCCTAGCTGTACATGTGTACACATGTGCACGTTTGGGACAACCTCAGCCGATGCACCCCGTTCCGTGACCAACGTCGGCACGTTAACGAATATCACGATCACTATGGTTTGCGGCATCTTCTATCATTCCGGACTGTGCCTGGCCCGTACTCACACAACTGATGCATATGCTTGCAAGTGCTGGGTTAAGACCTGTACATGTACAGAGAACAGGTGCCTATTGGACTAGCTAGTGAGCATGCACCCACACACACATCCAGCAGCAACTGCAGCAACTGTTAGTGCTGAGCCTCGACAAACGCCAGAAATGAGCCTCTTATGTCTGTGGGTGGTGTTTCGACCTGCCAGCCAGGGGCTGCTTATATAATGCTTCACCCCTGCAAATTTAAAGCCTTCACGGTGAATACACCTCCCATTTTCCATTACTACTAGCCTCCCATATTTTACTCTCTGATAAAAGTACATCTTTTACTATATCTCCTCCTGAATTAAGCACCTCCCATCTTCAACTACAACTACCCCCAACCCCCCACCCCCCCCCTCCCCCTCTTTACCCAGATGCGGACATCGCCGCCAGCTGGCACCACACCCTGCCCCACGCCATGGAAGCCGCACGCACCTCGCTGTACGAAACCCTGCGCAAGGGAACTGAGCGAATTGATAGCCACTTCACCCTCGCGGCCACAGGTGCGCCACCGGTTAGGGTTAAGGGTCATCAGGTTAGGGACTAGGGTGTAGGATGTGCAGCCTGGCGGCCCGGCCACAGGTGCACCACTGTTTAGGGTGTAGGGTGTAGGATGTGCGGCCGCAGGTGCGCCACTGGGTAGAATTGTGGGTTATATCTTGCGTGGGTGTCGCTGTATAATGGGCGCCCAACCCTTACTTAGGATTACTTGCACAGCCCTGCGCCGGCTGGTGGTGACGTCGCCACAAGGCTAGCCATGCGGCTACTTCCTCCTACATGCCACTACGTGTTTCCCTTGCCTAAGGTGCCTGGTGCCTGGGTCCGCTCATGCTGACTCATGCAGGTGCCTGGGGTTGTCCCATGCCTAGGGTTTCCCTTGCCACAGGTTTTGTCTTTCTAGGGTTTCCTCTTGCCAAGGGGGTTTTCCTGGGCTAGGGTATTCCTGCACAATGCACACAGTGTGGCGGCTGCAGGTGCTGGTAACCCAGAGCCACACCCTAATGAGCTGCATTTTTTTCAGCCTAATAGTACCGGGAGCCCACCCTAAACCTTGAATGTAGTGTTCATGGTTTTGGGTGTTCCTTGCAACATGCTGGCAATTCGGCTCCTTCGTGCAGGCGCTGAGGTCGATGGTGTGGATGTCAGTGATCAACGTGAAGGGGAGGACCCAGCCAATGAGCTGCATGACGTCACCCTACTGCCAGTTGGGCCCCCCCCTGCTGCACCAGGTGAGCACAACTAGCACAACAAACAATCAATAAGATCAAAGGATTAAAAGAGTTATAAGATTCAAATATTACAAGATTAGTGTAGCGTCAGTAGCCCTCCCACCTGCTGAGCCAGGTGAGCGCAAGGTTTGGTAACAATTAAAAGGTCAAATATTGTTGAGATTACAAGGTCAAAAGATGTGGAAGGTAAGAAGGCAACAAGATGAGTATAAGACAGTCACATTAAAGGGAGCCAACAATAAGAATCAGGATAATGCGGGGTGATCGATAATCCACAAGGATAGCCTTTGAAACCCGCAACAGGAGGAGTGTCGTATCTGTACAACAGACACCAGAAAATGTGGGCGATGAGGCTGTCAGAGTCATGCACATGTTATTTATAGGGGTGATTCGATGCTTTGCCCCTGCGCATTCTCACTGGTCTAGGATTTAGGGTTTGGCGCACGTCCCCTGTACTGCACCCCCGAGTTGAATCCCCCACCCCCCCTGCTTCCTCCCCTGCCTGCAGCTATTCCCCCTGAGGCCATTGACAGATACCTGCCAGGGGCGGGGGACGCACTGCACGTGCCCCTGGTTGCAGACATGGCCACGCCAAACAGGCAAGACCCTAAACATTAAATCCTAAACCCTCGACCCTAGACTATAAACCCTAAACGTGCCGCTGGTGGCAGACATGGCCACGCCAAACAGGCAAGACCCTAAACCCTAACCTTAAAACGCTAACCCCTTAAGGTGCCGCTGATGGCAGACATGGCCACGCCAAACAGGCAAGACCCTAAACCCTAACCTTAAAACCCTAACCCCTTAAGGTGCCGCTGATGGCAGACATGGCCACGCCAAACAGGCAAGACCCTAAACCCCAACCCTAAACCCTGGACCCTAGACCATAAACCCTAAATGTACTGCTGGTGGCAGACATGGCCACGTCAAACATGCAAGACCCTCAACCATAACCCTGAACATGTTGCTTCAGTAGGTCATAGCCACAGTCAACCCTGTACAGGCAAGGGTTTCTGGCTAATGACCTTCAACTTCTGTGTTCATCCCTTTTCGCCTGTCTACTGCTTTTATGCTATGCAGGCAAGACCCTGTAGCTGTAGAGCTTACTTCTTTTGGTTTCCATCTGTTTACTGTTTTCATGATGTGCAGGCGAGACCCTAGGGTTTTGATCGAAGCTGGAGACGCTTCTGAAGTCAGCCGCAGAGGCCACCACGGCCACCACGGCCACCACCATGGCGCCTATTCCCCACCACCACAGCCACCACCACCACCACCATCGCCGCGGAGGAGGAGACACCGCCCCCCACCAGCACCACCATCCCCATCCCCGCCACCACCAGCACCACCACCGCCAGCACCAGCACCACCACCGCCAGCACCACCCCCAACCTCACCACCACCACCACCATCGCCATCCCCACCGCCGCCACCATCACCTTCCCCACCGCCGCCACCGTCATCATCACCACCACCGCCACCACCCAAGAAAAAATCTCGACCACCACCATCCCCACCATCGCCATCCCCACCACCCCCATTGCCATCCCCGCCACCACCCCCATTGCCATCACCACCGCCGCCACCATCGCCATCACCACCACCGCCACCACCCAAGAAAAAGTCCAAACCACCACCATCGCCACCATCGCCATCCCCACCGCCGCCACCATCCCCATCACCGCCGCCACCGCCATCGCCATCGCCATCGCCACCATCCCCAGAGCCTCCATCACCACCACCCAAGAAAAAGGCCCATCCACCTCCATCACCACCACCACCATCCCCATCGCCCCCACCACCGCCATCACCATCACCGCCATCATCATTTCCACCACCAACACCACCACCCCCTTCTCCACCACCAACACCACCACCCCCTTCTCCACCACCAACCCCACCACTGCCATCACCGCCACCATCCTCACCCCCTCCTTCACCACCACCAACCCCACTACCCCCTTCACCACCACCAACCCCACCACCGCCATCACCGCCACCATCCTCACCACCGCCTTCACCACCACCATCACCCCCACCGCCTTCACCCCCGCCGCCATCCCCAAAACCACCGTCACCATCCCCACCGCCGCCATCACCACCCCCACCATCCCCAAAACCACCGCCGCCCTCCCCTCCCCAGCAAGGTATTTTTAGGCACTGCCTGCAGGCCCCAATCCTCATATCCAATGCTTAAGGGTTTAGAATTTAGGGTTTAGGCCCAACGCCTCTTACCAGTGCGGGTTATGCGGGTTGCTTTGCGTGCAGATGGAAAGTTCTGTTCCGACTCGATGCCTGGCCCAACATTTGCTACATTGAAATTTCATTATTTATGTGATGCAATTTGTTACAGGCAGAGGGTGGCATATGCACATTCTTGTTGCACAGTTATATGTGATTTATCACATGGATTTATCACGACACACTGCTGCACATCTGCCAGGAGCACCTAATGCACCGATCCGCATGCATGGCGCCATATAGAATATTCTACTACCAAAGTCCTGTATTGCGCTGCCTGCAGGCGTCAAGCCCAGGCCTCTTGGGGAACAATGCGCACATGCTTACCCTAGCTAGCCTAGTGATTCCCACATGCTCAGCCCCATTTTGGCGCATGTTCATGACCATCCACTGCCTGCAGGACACTTTTCCCTACTGGATTTAGGGTTTAGGGTTTGTTGTTTGGGTTACGGGTAGCCTAAATCCCTCAACAGGTGCCTAATTCACATTTCGCATGCATGCAGACCCCAAGCCCTGCAGAGGCAAGAAGCCCGGCCCGGACTTTGCAAAATGCTTTTGTGAGCTGCTGGTCCCCAGCGGGGCTGGTCCCAGGTACTACCCCGACACCTACCACGGGTGCAATGGGGGCATCTACTGTGACAGCCACGGGCCTGGACCGACTTACTTCACCTGCCCTGGGGGAGCCAAGTAAGCACCTGCACCTGCATTATTTTAGGCTGTGCCAAGCCATGGCGTTGCTTAGGCTTTTGTTGTATACCCTACCTGCCCATGGGGTAGGGTTTAGAGTTTAGGGTAAGCTAGCTAAGCTTCAACATATACCCATGGAGGTATCCACTGTAACAGCCACAGGCCGGGACCCACCTACTTCACCTGCCCTGGGTGAGCAAAGTACGAATTTCACATGCAGTGCACGGTGCACATGGCAAAATTCATTGCAAGTTATGGAATTAATTGCAAACTTCAATTCATGTTCTGCACCAGGCGTTGCCACCTTGGGACCCATAGGGTCAGCTTTTTGGGACAGGTATCTGCTGTACGGCTTCAATCAAATAATTGATAGCAGGGCATCCCGCACGTGGTGATAGTTGCAATAATCAACAAGAGTCATGACTGTTTACATGACCTAATCCCTAAACCCTAAACGATCATGCTGCCTCACTCAGGTTTGGGGATGATCCTTCCTCAGCCTACTGCGACAAGAAGGTCAAGTGCAAGGTGACAGATGATTACAGCGGCGATGACAAGTGATCACTCTGAGTCAGACTTTTGAATCATCAGAACATCCCAGAGTGCCGCTACGATGCACTCCAACTCTTGATATAGGGGAAGCGATGACTATCAACACGGCCGCAGCAGCAAAAGATGATGCTCATCATCAGAAGACTGAGAATGCTTGCACACTGTTTCTTGCAATTGTCTCTGGTCCTCTCAGACAATTGCACGAGGACTCCTCGGAGTTATGCACGTCCAGACCTCTTTGATGAGACGTCTTGCGCTGGCTCACTGGGGAGTTAATTTCGTCACGTCAATGATCAGCATTGGTGGCCGTCGACAAGCGAGTCATCATGAATTAATGTACAGCTGCTGCGACGTGTCCTTTTTCGAAGTCTGTCCCTCAAGCAATGTCCTGATGCGGCCGGTGTCCCTCATTTGGGACCAGCCTGATGTTCAGCGCACTGGTATTATATTCCTAGTCACAAGAACTAGTAGCCTGAGGTAGTCATTTCAAGCCTCCAGTCACTGTGCCACTAGCTATTTGTGAGTCAGTAAGCAAATAGCTACTAGCTAGTAGCCTAGAAGCTTAGCAAGATTTTACAGCAGGTGGTGAGCTCCTAATGGTGCTCTGCCTCAGCACCCTGCGGTGCTGGGTAAGGTCATTTCATGTATATATTTCATGTCAATTTCATTTCATTTCATTTTGTGGCCAGGCCATTTGTGGTCACAAAAGGCTGGTGTAGTACCCTGTTGTCACTGCCGTTGGATCAGCACAATTGCTCAGTGTTCATGGTATTGAACATTTCCTGCACACTGATAATGCTCTGCTGCCATCACATTGTATGGCTTCAGAGGTACCCGCAAGGAATATGCACAGTCAGAGTAGTAGGGCATTTTTGTTTCAGCAAAATTGGAATTTTTATGCCAGTTACTGCAACCTGCAGCATTTGCCCCGATATTGCTCAGCCTTTGCTACCATTTAATGTTGTTCAGAGGTTTCATGTGGTACTGCAAACTTGGAATTCCCCTTTTATCAGCTAGCCCTTATAAGCGTATACGGACACTGTTTCCTTGTACTACATCAGAGGTTCAGAGGTTTCATGTGACATCACGAACGTAGGCCAAGCCTTCAGGGCAATGGCCATAGCAGCAACTTGTGGGCTGCAGCCCGGCTAGGGTTTAGCTAGCGCCTTACAAGGTTTCCTGAAGAGGTGGCTGTTTCGAAGATTTCATGGTGATTCAGGATGTTTGCCTACATACGCAGTGCTGCGTGTGTGTGCATCTGTTGTGTGATGACTAGGCAGCTGCCAAGCCTGTACCCGCGCTGTTTGCCCTAGAGAGCTCGCATATTCCAGTTGGTCAATAAACATAATATGCTCAGCAGCGTATTGGTTATGTTGATGCACGGATTCGCACGGACATTATTGTTGCTGTCTGTTGTCACAGAGATGTTTAACACTGTTGCCGTTGTTGCTATCTGTTGTCACCTCTTGTTGCTCACCGTTGTCACCTAGTGATATCCATCGATGCTATCTGTTGCCACTTCCATGTTGCTAACTGTTGTCGGTAGACGTGTTGCTATCTGTTGTTACCACCATGTCGCTAGCTGTTGTCATCAGAAAATTGTTTTTGCCTCTAAGATGTGATAGGAATCCCATCCAATATCAGCGATTGTGCAAGCTGTCATTTTCTGTGCCGGCAAGCATTGTTGTTATCGTATACCCCTTTTCACGCGCGTTGATGAATGGAAGAGTCACTATGAGCCATATGCAGTAAAAACACTCTTTTCACAATAAGGGAGTTTTTTGATGGATATCACGACAGAAATTATCGTATGGAAAATTGGACAATGAAAGATCCCTGAATAGCACACCCTTAAAATCCCCATTCAATTTGCTCTCACCTTTCAAATGACTTAGTTGACACCATGGCCACCTGTTTCACAGGCGTGCTAAATCGTCAAAGTAACGATTTACCCTGCTTGCCATCAACGGCAGAAAACCCATGGCGTGTAGATATTCCGTCGGTGGGGTTACATCCAGGGTCCAGGGTTAAGGTTTTGACCATGAAATGCTTGGGCTTGGGAGGTGCTGTTTTGAACATGCTGCTGCTTTAACTACTGTACATGAAAGACACGTCTGCAGCTACCGTATATGAAAGACACGTCTTTTGGAAGGGCCCACTCAGAACGGCCAAACCCTCCAAACCCTCCAGTGTGCCACAAAAAGCAACTAAGTGCATGTAAAGCATCCCCTGCCATGCTTCTCTGGGGTTTTCTGGTCACCAGGGTGTCACACCTCCAAACCCTAAACCCTAAAACCTAAGCCCATTAGTCACTTGCACGTCACCCCACAGCGACGAGGCGACGCATGCAATGGCCTTTGCAGCAGGATATGTGGGCGTACGCAGCCTGACAGGCAAACAGGCACACGCGGCCCCCCCCATATGGGCGCACGACACTGCACAGTTGATAACGCAGCGCCAGCGTTCTGCGCATGATCGACGGCTGTGGCGCACGGCAAGGGGTAGCAGTACTGTAGCAGCCCTCTGCCAGCCTCTTTTGCGTGTGTCAAGGGACTTGAAGCAGCACCAGCAGCCAGGGTTTTGGGGTGTTTAGGGTTTAGGGTTTAGGGTTTAGGTACAACCCTGGCAAATCTCAGTGCACTCCTCTTGCTTTTGGCTCTAATATTCAGCACTATGTGTATACTGCCCCTGAACGGGTGTCCAGTAAGTTGATCGATTGTGTGCCAACTTTACTGGGACCCTTTCAGAGGTAGTATCACACAGACACGAAGCTGGGCATCTGTTGGCCCACGAGCATTGCACTGCTTGGCAGATGCACTGAGATGCACAAGCGTTTCCACGCTTTTGAGCCTCCCACGACGCGGTGCTTCTTATCTATCAAAGTGGTCGTTGGCACCACGGCTCGCAGCCCATAGCGTGTCGGGCGGTGTGCCTCAAAGGGCCTCCCAACGGCATGCCTTGTAACCAACCCGTCACTTACCCCTAGCACAAGAAGGATGAGGTCAACGGGCGTTGCTTCTTGGAAGATATAATGGCTAAGCTGGGTTTATCCGGTTCAGGCGCACCTCCAGGGTGGCAGCGGGTGGGTGCATGCATGCATATATGCATGCATATGCTTTTCAGTGGGAACGTTGTGCTTGATACTCTTGATCCGTGGCCAGGCAGCAGCAACAGCGCCCGCACCAATGCCTGCGCTTTATGCAGCTTTACAGCGGGAACACACGCGTTTCTGGCGGCGGCGTCACCCCCGTGACAGGGGTTGTTCGCAGGACGTTGTGTACTACCCCTGAACGGGTTCCAGTAAATTGGTCAGAATTGTTCCAACTTTACTAAGACCCGTTCAGGGGTGGTATCACAGTTTACAGGAACCTGATTGCACTTGCAATGCAGCCCTGTCACCTAATCTCAATCTGTGGTTCACCGTTATAGATGCAGCGTGATAAGTGAACAATATTTGCAAGGCATGCCTATGTGCCCCAGGTTGCACCTCAACAGGTGCACCTGGAAACAACACGCTCTATCGGTGGGTATGCACCAGCGCCTGCACCAGCGCAGCTTGCAGGGGGGGGGCGCGCAACCTGCGGCTGCCTCACCATCCGGCAACAACCTTGTTTCCTGAGACCAGCAGCAGCCAAGCAGCCGCTGGGTAAGGTGTGGTGGGTATGCACCAGCCCCTCACCATGGCGAGATCAGCAGCAGCAAAACTGCCGCTCTCCCCAGGGGCTGAGTATGGTGTGGTGTGGTGGACAGTCCCAAACAGCTGCTGTTGCCTGGCGAGGTGGTGCCTCCTGGTAGTTACCCTTATTTAGGGTTTAGGGAGTGGGAGGTGGATAAGAGGTGGACCACCGGCACCCTTGGCATGGCATGGCCCCGTGGCCCCTTGTGCACGCCAGCTAGCCACCTCCCCAGCAGCTGTGCACTCCTCACAACCAGCGTGCCTCCTGCGCATTAAAAACTGCTACACCCACAGCCTTCCCCCGGCGCCTGTCGCGCAGAGGCCCAGCCCCAGCCCACGTGGTGCCAGTGGAGCAGTTGGTGTCGGATAGATCAGGAGGCGCAGCAGCAGAGTTGAGTTCACTGTTAACAGTTTCATTTGTGAGGTGGCAATGTAGCTGGCCTTGTAGTGCTCGCTCTCTTTCTGGGTGTTCCAATGAACTGCACCAAGGGACCAAGGGACTTTGCCATGACGCGTCTGCCAACGTTACACGCAGCTTGCCTTGCAATACACAAGCACCACTAACGTGGTGCGCCAGAAGTATACCTAGGCTATAACCCTGGTTGGGGCCTTGTTTTCTTCTATCCTCAACTATCAACCTCTCAGGATACAGCAACCGGTTGCACACAGTGCTCTTCTGGTGAGCGCAAAAAGCATGTAGCTAACTGTAGTCCAATCAACACTGAAGTTGGTACACATGTCCAGTTGGCACAACCAATAGTCGTCCACAATGCACTGTTAATGACCACTACAGGTGCACAGTGGCTCACAGCTACGCAGTTATAGATAGCCACCAACGACATGAGGGGCCCAACCACCACTGGAGATCTATTTCAAACACATGAGGTGTACAACACGTCCAGGTGTCAGCCCCATTCAAGCGTCCACCGTGTATGTGAACTTCTTCTTGCTGCTGGTCTCGGAGTTTTCCCCTTCCTGCTCCGACTCCACCTCGATCTTCACCTTGATCTTGCCGTCATCCTCGACGGAAGCCTTCACCTCGAACTCAATCTCGGCCTTTTTCTGCCCGCCCTTGACCTGTGCGATGACAATAGCAGCCAGCTTCTCCATCAGCTCGTCGTACGCTGGGTCTCCATACTTTGGGGTGGCCATCTTGCTGGTTGAAACTGGCTGCACCTGCAGTGGATAGAAGCATGGAATGAAAGTTAACTGATAGCAACCCAGTGGGCTAGATGGGTGGGTGGGCTAGGTGGGCGTGTGATGGGCAGATGCATGCGGCGATGGGCGCCCACTCTCGGAACCTATGCACGAACGGAGACCAGCTCCAAAGCCTCAGATCTTGAAGATGTGCATATGAAATAGTTTTCTAGCCACGCATCACGCTAGATCGTGCTGGGTACGCGGAAACCGAAACTGCAGACAGTGGTGTCGACACTTTAGAACTTGCGCGCTCACCTGTTGAAGGGTTGTCGCACGTTCAATTTTGCCCTGGTGAATAGCTTTAAATCTGGAACAAGCAGCCTAGGATACGTATGTTCCGATAGTATGGATAGCAGCGCTTATAAACGGGTCGCTTGACCTTCAAGTGACTGCAGTCTCGGCGGGACAGCTTCGGGCGCAAAGGGTTTTATCAAACCCTTGCACCCCACCAAATTCAAGCCAAGGTTGCCAACTGCCAATGTTGATTGGGCACTGGCGCCGCACTTGGCAAGTTTTCTAAAGTGGGTATTACCACAGGCTGCACCGATGGTGTCGTCAATAAGGCAACTTCACGCAGCAGTGGCCAACCATGGCCCACCTGACGGTCTTAACCCATTGGGCACCGGGTGTGACATGGGGACAGTGAAATGGTTTACATTTCAAGAGCAGGCAACACGTGACGCCGTGATGCCCTGCACAGGTACTAAACAACTCCGCAAACAATTGAGCACGGCGGTAAAAAACAAGCATGCAAGACTGCCAGCAAACTGTGTCAACTGGCGTGAGCTGGGATCTGGTTGTAAGCCCCTATCTGTGCTCAAGCCCACCAACTGCTGGCGGTGTTTGGCCTGACTCCCCAAACCCCACAATAAAACCCTACCCATGTGCTGTGAACACCCTTGGCAGCAATGCCATCGCCTCCCCTCCACCCCCCCGGGAGGAAACCCCTCCTCCCCTTGCGCCCCCACTCCACCACCCACACACAGCATGCATAGGTGGTGGTCCACCCACCACTGCCCTGACCCCCTAGCCTGGAGCATCCTGGCTGCTGCGCTAAAAACCCAGCCCTAAACCCTGCCCTAGGGTTTTCAGGCCGCCGCCACAGTGCTCTTGTACTCTACGCGGGCACCGCCTGCGCCCAGCCCCTCGCTGGAGTCCTCCTGCCAGTCCCCACCCAGTGAGATGTCCACAGCCGGCCGCATCTTGGAGCACTCCTCAAGTGCCTGCGCGTGTGTGCACGCATAGTGTTTAGGGTTCAGGATATAGGGTTCATCATTGGGTTTAGGTCAAGGGATACGGGCTGAAGCTCTGCAGAGCTTCTGCTCAACAGGCGTTTGCGCATCCACCACCACCATCCCTAAAACCCTTCATCCCGCACCACCCCGCCAACCCCATCGCGCCCAGATAAACACCCAGATGCCCACCACTTTAACCACTACACCACCACCACCACCAATCCCACCTGGTGCACGGCGTCGGTCTTGAAGCTCTGGAGGAGCTCCTGGTCGACGGGCGCATGCGCATCCACCGCCACAAACGCCTGCTGCTCCAGGATGTAGTCAAAGCGGGGCGCCCACTTGCGCGACCCCAGGCGCGCGGTGTACGAGCAGTTGTCAACCATGAACGCCAGGCCGCGCGCGTGCATGTAGGGGTTGAGGGAGTCCACGGCCTCGATGATGGACTGGGGGTAAGAGGTGTTAAGGCTTAATGATTACCGTTTAGGGTTTTAGGGTTTAGGGGTGGATGTAGGGGCTGAGGGAGTCCACAGCCTTGTTGGGGTAGGAGATGGGGTTTTGGCAGGGTATTGAGAGGGTTCAGTTAGGGAAGAGGGAGTCCACGGCCTCGACGATGGACAGCAGGAGGGGCGAGGAAGGGGGTGGCGTGCCGCCAACCTAAAACGGCATTGGTAGCGATTTAGTTTGCATAGTGGTAGTCATATTTTCCTTGGTCAAAGTGCTACAGCTGCGTATCAGACCTGCACTGCCCTAGTGCGCTGCGCTGCATGCCAGATGTGCGCGCTAAACCCTAAACCCTAACCCCCCCTCCACCCCCCCCCCACCCCGCCCAGTCCAGGGCGTGCGCAAACCACTTGTGTTGGAAGTTCTGGTTGCCTGGCGCTGGCACTTTCCGCCACCACCGCCCCCTTCCCGACCCCATGGTGGGCTCGAGTAAGACCTGTGTGTGTGTAGGGTTTTGGTTGGGGCAGCCAGGAGGTGTGGCATGTGTTCACTGCCACTATGCTGGCCATGGCCCAGGTGGCCACTTCCCTGAGCGCCACCTGGCCATGGCCAGTACAGTGGCAGTCCACACACACCACAACCCCCTCCCGCCCCAACCAAAACCATACACACCCATCCCTTCACCCCCCGCAACCTGACATCCGCAGCCACACGCCTCCTCTGTGCCACGCAGGAAGCCATTGGCACATTCTCCCACAACCGTACAACCCTATCATCCGCACCCACCATTCTCACAGCCGCCCCACCCCCACCCCTCATTGCAGATCTCTGAGTATGGATAGCCCTTCTCCCTGAGCACCAGTACCATTGCTCTCATAGTGGCGATGTACGCACCCCGCACCTCCTCTCCGCCTCACAGTAAACAAAAAAAATGCACCCCCTCCCCCCCTCCCCCAAACCTGCCAAACCCACCGCCCGCACCCGCCATTCCCCACCCCACCCCATCCACACTACTCTCACCTCGTTGCAGATCTCGGAGTATGGGTGCCCCTTCTCCCTGAGCACCTGCACTGTGGCCATCATGGTGGCGATGTACACGCCAGCGGTGAAGGGGTTGAGGGGTATTTGGTCCTCAACGCGCTTGGCACGCACCTCCTTGCCAACCTGCGGGGGGCGGGTGGTGGGTCGGTGGGTGGGGGTGGTGTGGTGGCGGCGGTGGTGGGGAGGTTTGCATTAATCACCTCGCAGCACAGGACTCTAGACCTCGCAGAGCCCAGCCATGACCCATCCACCCCCCGCCTACGCAACTCCCACACATAGGCACGCCCTGGTCCCAGCAACACGTACCTTTCCTGACTTCCATACCCACCCAATCCCCCGATTAGCACCCTTCACATGGTACCCCCACAGCCCCACCCCAAATTACCGTCTACATGTAATTTTGATCAACCATACTAAAGCCAAAACCTAACAGACCCTAACCTTGCCGCACACCCACACGTTGCAGTTAGCAACACCGTCCAGGCATGCCCCACCATCTCGCTTACACACCCCACCTACACCCCTTCCTCACCTTCCACATGTAAGTTTGGTCGATCTTGCCCATTGGGAAGCGGTCAAAGCGCGAGCCAGCCATGCACACAGACCGAATCTCGTTCCCGCTGGCAACATCCTGAGGAAGAGCAGGAAGGAGGGAATCAGTATGGAGGAGTCCCATGAGACCATTTAGGATCGTTTGGGCCAATCTTGCAACTGTTTTGGCAGCCACTCTGGCGGCGTGGTTCCAACACGAAATTGTTGCTGCAACATCATGTGGATATATGCAAATTTGCATTCATACTCGTCACGCTACCCTTGCATCCAGTGAGGGCCTCTGTGAGGCCCTATGCGCTTGCCCAAACGCCTTCATGTCCTCCATATCCAGCCCCCAAAACACACCATCACCATCACCACCACCACCACCACAGCCACCACCAGCATCACTTCACCACCACCACCACCACCACCCACCCACCTCGCAGATCTCAAAGCAGATGTCCAGCGCTGGCCCGTAGGATGCAGAGTACGCCTCTTCAAACACCTCCTTGCCCTCCGCATCCAGCGCCACATACACCACCGGCACCACCACCACACCCATCACCATCACCACCGCTGCCACGACCACCACCACCCACCTCGTAGATCTCAAAGCAGATGTCCAGTGCTGGCCCGTAGGATGCGGAGTACGCCTGCTCAAACACCTTCTTGCCCTCCGCATCCAGCGCCTCGTACACAGCAGGCATGCCCTGCTTGCTGATAATGCGCGAGATGGGGCCGGTGATGCACTCCACGCTCTGCTTGAAGGCCTCCTCGTCGCTGCACAGGATGAAAAAACACAATTAGGAATTCTGTGTTTTCCTAAGTCAGAACTTCCATTTGTTTCATATCATTTTTTGTATTTTGAGGCAGTGGCAGCATGTTGATGCTTGCTCATGATGCGGGAGATAGGCGACGCATTCCACATTATGAGGTTCTGTCATAAAGTATGTTGAAGTTTACTGTGGCAAACCTAGAAAGACTTGTAAATCACAATAACGCAACCAAACCCCACTACCATCGCTTCCCCACCAGGCCCCAGCATTTACCCCCGGGCACCCCACTCTTGCACATGAGGCTCCCAGCAGGGTTCCCTTCATGCTGACCCTAACCCTGCGCAGCTGCCCACCGATCCTCCACACATTGCCCTGCTAGGGGTTCTGCAATTCCAGGTTACACCCCTTCCCCAATCTCATTCCTTGCACAGGTTACCCCAATCCCATTCCATTTCCATCCTCCTACCACTCCCCCCATTCCCCCACTCCTACTCCCTGTCGAATACGCTTCCAAGCTCACCTCATGCCTTGGCGCGTGTACCGCCTGAAGAGCGCCTCCACCATGCCGTGCACACCCCCCAGCAGGATGCACCGCTCGCCATAGATGTCACTCTTATACTCGCTCTCAAGGGTGGTGCCTGCAGAGGAAAATGGGAGGAAGTCAGTCCTCGGCATCGCATGATTGTGCACTAATTTGGCCGTGCTTTGTTTACTTCTATTTGTACTGCAATGCATGCATATGCAAATGAGTGCTGCAGCGCCATGCAGGTTGCGCCATATTCAACAAGGGCCATGTATGCGCACAAAATGTAGACCGATGAACGCAAAATATAGTACGCCATGTAAAGGCATGCCATATGCAAAGGAGCGCCCTGTGTGCACACCAAACGCAGGAGAGTACCATGCATGCACACCAGATGCGCGCCCAACGAATGCCCAGTTTTGCATGAATGGAGCACCAAGTGCCCAGCACTGGATGCATTTATGGAAGTACCAAAAGCGAATGGTGCGCCAACAACAATGGCCCAGCTCCCACGCTATCGAGAGCAATGGGAGGCATGCATGCACACCGCTCACAACAAATGCAACAATGGGCTCGCATGCCTGCCTCCAGCATGCATCAGTGCGTTGTGTAGTAACTGCAACAAAGGCGCTGCTATGCACTCTTACCGAAAGCAAATGGCGCGCCGACGGCGATGGCCCAGCCCACCGCAATGTCTGATGCGGTGCCTGTGTAGTCCTGGTGCACGGCGAAGGAGGCGTTGATGCCCGCGCCGTTCACCTCCTTGCCCTGCACGTACAGCTTGCGCACCGAGGGGCCCATGCCCTGCAGGCGACGGGGTCAGAGGTCCTTGTCTTTGTGTGATCGAGTGGGTGGTGGGTGTGGTGCATGGATGAAGTTTGACCAGGGGCATTTTGTATAATAATAATAATAATAATAATAATAATAATAATAATAATAATAATAATAATAATAATAATAATAATAATAATAATTTTGTATAGGTGCTCAACTGTAGAAGGATGGTGCTGTAGGTTATTTCAAGCCCAGTGGTTGAGGATGAAGGCGGTTTGTATTATTGGAGGATGGCAACGAGGGGATATGCGATACCCTTGGCTAGGGACTAGGCAATGTGATTGCGGCCTGCAGTCAAAACCCCGCTTCACCGTACTCAAGTATGGTAATTCGCGGTTTTAACTGCAGGCTACAAGCACATTGCCAAGCCCGTAGCCCACAGCATCGCATATCGCCACTTCACAATGCTCCAAACCACACAAGCAGCTTTCATCCCCCACCGTAAGGTTAAAAACAATGTAGTGGGTCACCTAGACAAAGTGCACCTTCAGCATGCAATGCAACACCTGACACCACCACAACTGATACCAGTAAATAGTGGTATGAGGTCAATGAGCACCACGAGACCTTAAACCCAAAACCCTAAAGGGGTTCACTAGCACCAAGGAACCCTACCTTTGGTGCGTTGGCCACCAGGTTCTTATCCTGCGGAAGTCCACCCCAATGTCCTGATATGAAACCCTGAACTTAAAGCTCTAAAAGCCAACTTGCTGTGCTTGGCGGTAAACGCGGCAGGGTCTAGGGCAGCCAGTTAGTGCAAGCCCTACCTTGGGGGCGTTGAGCACCACGTTGATGTCGCTGCGGAAGTCCACCCCGTCGTTCTGCATCACCCCCAGGAGGAACCCGTGGGACAGGCCCAGGGTGGCGCCTGGCTTCATGGCGGCCAAAATACGGGGGTACAGCTTGGCCTACACAGGGGGGGGCAAAGTTCGCGATTCCGAAAAGAAGAAATGGGTTGCACATGGTTGTACGGTGGCTAGATGTGCGAGTGAGGCTTGCATAGACAGAGGGGGCAGGCCATGGTTTATGGTAAGCAATGGGGATAGGTCCCAGGGTGCGCCTGGCTTCATGGCAGCAAGGATGCGGGGGTACAGCTTGGCCTGTAGTGGGGACCAGGTCACAATAAGGACAAGGGCAATGCAGGGTGTCGGCAAGAGGGGCAACATTAGGACATGGGATGCGCACGGCAAATGTGGGTGTATAAGGCACGCGGATAGATGTACTTATATGGCTATGACAAGATATTGCAGGATAGAGCAATAGTACTACTGTGCGGGTACACACGGGGTTGGCAAGGGTGGTCACATGTTCATGTGGATTGTGCCATGGCAGCAAATGTAGGCGACAACAATGCATAAGAGGGCAATAGACAGAAGAAGGAAAGAGGGTCGAAGGAGCTGGTTGCAGCTGAACAATGAGCGGTGGTGGCTTACACACCAGTGGTGGGCTTGTCAGTGACGTATTAAGCCAGTTACTGCAGATCACCACCATACCAATTACATGCCCTGACAACTACTAGTGGGTACCTGGGACGCGTCGGAGATGAGCAGGACCACCATGTCGCTCTTGCCGATGATATCAAACACCTCGCCCAGGGTGCCATCCTCCTCGGTGAAACCGCACGCCACTGCCTCGCCCCACGATGGGGAGCCCTTGCGGAGGCCGATAGCCACCTTGATATCGGCTCCTGCCTCCTGGAAAGACTCCCTCATGTTCTGGGCCTGGGCGGGCGCCTGGGATCCCCAGCCAATCACGCCCACGGTCTTGATTCCCTCGAATGCCTTGGGCAGCAGGGAGAACCTGTCACGGCCGCCACGGTAGATGTACTCCGTGGTTGAGGCGAAGGAGACCTGCTCCTTAGAGAAGACCTTGGTATCAAACTCCAGCACCTCGGCATTGTACACCTGGAGCCTAGAGGAGCGGGATGAGGACACGGATGCGCTGGGCTTGTACAGAGCCGCCCTCAGGCTGCGAACAGATGCCTGGCGGGTGGACGACAGGGGTCCCACGGCCTGGCGACTGCCGCTCAGGTTCATGGTTTGCTGCGCCATGGTGATAGGGCTGGTGGGGCACGTTCCAACGGGGGTTGGGCGAGCCGCCAGAGTAAGAAAAAGGGTTGTAGAAGGTGTGCATGGAACCTTTTGCACGAGGTGTACGGAGTGGGCAAAAGATAATTGAGGTCGATTTTCGATTAATTTATTGTGCGCCAATTTAATTTAATGGCTTTATTTTTAGTCAAAATCCCAATCACATGATTCTTGGCTACTGCAGTCTAAACTACACCCTACCACATGCAGCTTGTTGTTTCAAGACAGTCAGCCGTGCTTGGAATGAAGTGCCCCCCGTGTGTGTAAAGGAGCATGGCAAGAGCAGAGGTCATACCGCGTTCCAACTCGATGTCATTGACACTTCACGCAACCACCAACCACTGCATTTGTTGTGTTGCTGCAACTAGACAATAAATCTGATTAGGGTCAGTACAGTATGTGGAATAAACTTCGTGCCAACATTCTGCTCCAAAGCTTGCACATATTAAATTTGAACTTCTGTCATGCCATTCACAGCTCTTTCATGCCCCACTTCAATCCAGCTCGTCAAACACATCCTGGGAGCTGTTGCTGCTGTCTTCAGCCTCAAGGCCACCATGATCAATACCAGCCACGGTACCACCAACTGCGCTTCCACTGGTGGGTGCCACTGCCACATTGGAAAGCAGCGACAAGGACGCTAGAAACTCTGTAGCGGAATCCCCTGACCCCATCCCAGAGGCATCTTGGCCCTGGGGATCAGAATCATTAGGGTCCAGGGGTGTCCAGGTCACCTCCTGGACAGTGGTCCCAGACGCTAGCAGGTTGTCTCGGGTGTGAGTCAACTCAGGAGGCTCCTCCTCATCCTCCCTCGCAGAGTACCGAGCCAGCCGGTCCCTCGCAGCAACCAGCTCAGTTGGCTCCTCCTGGGTAGGTGCACGTGATTCGTGGGTTTCTGGACTGGGGAAGTCGTAGCAGGAGTCGTCTTGGAAGACTGTGTCATGTGTCTCCACCAAGTTTTCCCCCTTGTCTGAGTCTCCCTCGGCGATGGACAGGCCCATCATTTCTCTCCTCTGCAGAACATGAGGTATTATGTCACAGATTTTACCACACTTTGCTAGGTTTGGGAGGGTGGAAAGTGCACTACAGCAATGTGTCAACTTGGCGATGGACAGGGCCATCATTTCTCTTGCCTGCGAAACATGAGGCGGGGGACTTATAAACACCACTTCTGATTCACAAGGGAAGGTTGCCCCTTTTGAGACCTTGGTATTCAAGAAGATAGTACAGCAACGTTTCAATTGTTGAAAATAAGGTTACCTTTGCCAGCCCCTCCCTGCGGATGCTCTTCATGTATTCCAGGTTGGCCCTGTCCTTGTCAGCCTTTTCCTTCATGCACAGCTCCCTCTCAGCCTTTTCTGCTTCCAAACCACCCCTCACCCTGCACATCACAATTCCAAACTTAGAACAACAAATGAAGGTAGCTACATCGTCACTTGTAACCACTAGTCTGCAGTCGTAGTCTCACCAGGCCTCGCTGCAGCGCCGGTCATCTTCAAACACTGGCTTGTCATCCAGGTATGATAGGTTGGGCAAGGCAGCGATGACCATCTTCCGATAGCTCCTCATCTCAGAAACGAAAGGGTTGCCCTTCAGATACAGGCTCTTCAGCTGGGGCATCTGCGACAACACCTCCAGGAAAGCAGCATCCTTGATGTTGTTGTTCTGAAGGTCAATGGTGGTCAGATTTGGGCAACCCAGCAAGCATTCAAGTCCTTCTATTGCAGAAAGCTTGTTGTTGGAGCACAGCAGCGTCTCCAGGTTTGCACAATCCTGAACCCCTTCCAAGCTGGTCAGCAGGTTGTTGCACACGTTGAGGGTGCACATGCTGGTTTGCTGCCCTATCCCTTCCAACGTCGACAGGATGTTCTGCTGGACGTACCTGAAGAAGGTTTGCAAGGTTTACCACATGTATTCCACAGTATTTTGAGACTTTGGGTATCCAAAGTGTATCGCAAAGGCGATTGGGCGACTTTGAGGTGTCAAACAGGGCCACATGCCGTGTGATGCCAGCTGATGCATCACATTCACACACACACATCTACCTGTCACTGAGGCAACCAGGAGAATACCATAAGCAGGTAAATGTTTTACAGATACTTACAGGCATTTCAGTTCCTGCAGTGGAGGCAAGCCCTCCAAGCTTTGGAGGGCATTCCCCTCCAGGAAAATGGCTTTCAGCCCGGTGTACTCTTCCAAGTTCGCGATCGTCGTGAACCCTTTGAAGTGCAGGTAAATCTTGTCGTTCAACGAAGGAGTGACGTACAGCTTGCTGGACTTGCAGATCTCCCGAAGGCACTTCTTGGTCATCTCTATGGCGACCATGGTGAACGCCCGCCCAGATTCAGGCTGGAAAAGGGCGAATGCTCAACGCGTCGTTCGGTTACTGCTGTAGCTGCAAACTGGGTCAACGTGGGGCTGTTGAAGAGTTTGTCGCACTGCCCATATGTCGTAGCTCGAAGACGATCACCAATGACACTCGCAATGTGTCGTGGTTGCTGCCGCAGGCACTGAGGTCGGGACTAGCACCCACAAGCGAACTAAAATACAGGCTCGTGTGTACAGCTCGTGTATAACTGTCTTTTGCATAAACACACCTCGCCACATCGACGTCGAGTTGTTCCAACTCACCACGATCTGCTTGGGAGTATTTGCCGTACCCCTATGGTGGCGTGACCCACAAAGAGGTGCATATGCATGCATATTGAAACGTGCAAGAACTGAGGTCTGCACAGTATCGGGTCCCTCCCTGCAACATCACTTTGCACTAGCGGCTTCAGCTACTGGCATTGATGGCCTTTCAGGCGGCGTGTTCAACGAAAGCATGTGCCCAGTACACGCAACGTGGGCACATGCACACCATCAGGCCCACCCTGGCAACCCAGTACGTGCTGTAGACTAGCACAACCTGTTCAACTTGTTCATCATAGCCTAAAAACCTACCGCCCAAAACATGATGAGTCTGGGTGCGTTTTCCTGACCCACAGCCTGGCTTACATGGTGTGGGTAACTGCAGGCAGCACTGGGGCTTCATCAACAGGAGCCTTGACCAACGCTCCACAGGCAGTGCGCAGAGACCCTTGGTACATGTTTCTGATTTTTTTTTTAACGGTACCTTTGGCACTCAAACGGTCATCTAACCTCATGGCATGTGGGTGCCTTGCAGAACGCATTGGAGGGCGAATCTGACCCGGGCCAGCCAGAGTTTGGCACGCAGGAATGGCTGTCGAGGCCAGCAGCGGTACGTGTTTTCTAGTTGCTGGCGGCATGCACAACAAGCTTTGTTAGCATCATACTGTTGCCAACCCATGTCATGCCTTGGTGACGTCAGCCCCATGGCATTAGAGAGCGCCAGGGCGCAACTGCTTGGCACTGCTCAGACAAGGCTGGCTGCTGACCCGGCTGCGTTGCCAGAATGCATTCTGTACTTAACTGGTGCTGCATCCCCCACATCACTTGCCTACTATGAATCGAGTATGTTTGCGACCCAAGTCACATTGCCTCCCAGGTGTCCCTACCGAGCACTGCGAGGACGCCTGGCGCCTGGTTTACCCTAGCAGGGTTTCTGAAGATACTGCTGGTGTCGCAGCCCTTCTCCCCTTTTGCCCAAATGCTGGATACGCTAGGTATGGCAGATCCTACACCATAAACCCTTGACCAACCCTAATCCCTTTCGTCCTGCTGCACTAGGTATATGTGTCTCTCCCGCTGCTGCGCTGCAGATGACCGCGTTTGCATATGGGTAGGGGTGGGATCTACGATGGGAGAGGTTTCTCAAAGCGCAATGTGAAAATACAGTAGGGCTAGCCATATGCAATGGCGGTTTCAACACAGCGGAGGGGCGAAAGAACGCCTTTAAACCCTAAAATATACCCTAAAACCCTTCGCCCTGCTGCAGGAGTGGCGCTTCCTCTGGGCCCGTTTGCGCTCCTCTCCATGATCCCGGTGGCAGCAACCCTAGGGTATGCCGCCAAGTATATTGTGGAGAACAAGCTGCACACGCGCAAGAATGTGGTGCGGGGCGTGGTGCTGGCCAGCGTGGCCCTGCTGATCTTCTTCAAATCCTTCATGGGAAGGTAGGAACTTTGAAAATTGCACAGAAACACCAAGCAATTGACAGTGATCACGATTGCAAGGGATGTTGCTGTGTGCAACAAGGCATACACCTCTGCCTGGCGCGCTGCTTGCCGCACCAGCAGCTAGCTCCAGATGACTTTATCCCTTTTATGCATTTCATTTTCAGTTGAGTATCCTAAGTTTTGCCATCTGTGTGTGCACAGCTCGACCCACCAGCGGGTGCCTCCGGCGCACATGGTGCGGGCGGCCCAGGCCAGGCGTGCCGCTGCGGGGTCAACCGGCAACCCAGGCCAGATGCCAAGGCTGCGGCAGCCAATACAAGGCGCAGGCCCAGATAGCAGCAGCCAGTGAAGATATTAGTGACGCCAGACACAAGGCGTACAACATGCTGCAGCTTTTGGGGTATTTTTTTTCGGGGCGCGCAGAGGCGCAGCAGCAGTGGTAGCCTTTGGCGCACGCTGCGGGGCAGCACAGGCCAGGCGGGCTGTTGCTGAAGCGACACCTGGCGCAGAACATGCAGCAGCCAGTGAAGATACTAGTGACGCCAGACATCAGGCGTACAACATGCTGCAGCTGTTGGGGTGATTTTTTTGGGGGCGCGCAGAGGCGCAGCACCAGTGGTAGCCTTTGGCGCACGCTGCGGGGCAGCACGCCCCAGGCGGGCTGTCGCTGCGGGATCAATCGGCAACCCAGGCCAGATGCCCCTGCCGCGGCAGCCAATACAAGGCACAGGGTTTGACAGCAGCAGCCTGTGAGAGGACTCCCAACACCAGACGCACAACATGCAGCTTTTGGGGTGGTTGTCGGACACACGCGTCGACAGGGGCAGCAGCATTGCGAGCCTCCAGCGCACGCTGCGGGGCAGCACAGCCCTGTCGGGCTGTCGATCAAGTGGCAACCCATGCTAGATGCCACAGCAGCGGCAATGTGAGATGCGGCCAATGAAAAGACAGTGGGCATCACGCAGCATCTGCAGCTTTTGGGGTTTGTCAGAGCACGCACAGGCGCAGCGGCAGTGCGAGCCTTTAGCGCATGCTGTTGGGGCTGCATTGGCAAGGCTCACTAAATATCGCGTGTCGCTGCTGGAGCACCACGGGACGCTGGTCCCTAACTAGTATACTGTAGCAATCCACTGAGTGATTTCCTCAGCGCCCCCGGTTGTACTGTGTTCTTGAGGTGTAGATGGCCGCTCGAGAGAGGACTGGGCGCCAAGTATTTGTTGCCGTACTTTAAGGATAATAATTGTGATAATTACAGCTTTTAGCCACCTCAATCTTGTTTCCAAGCAAGCAAACAGGTGACAATCCATTCATGATATATCATATATGGCAGTCCTGAACACATTGCGCAGGCACTGCCGATGATCATATGGCAGGGCCTGGCGCGATGTTGGTTACGCCATAATAACTGCATTGCCATGAAGACCGGTCTGAATTTATCAGTGGCGATATCAACAATGCTGTAGTCCACTGTGGTGCAGCATAAAAAACACCAAAACAATGCAGCAAAAATGTCCCAAAAAAGGCCCCACGGTGAGATTATATGCATGCCCAATAGGGGGCCGCAATGTTTAAAACACCATGCATCAATATGACATTGCTCTCGCCACCACTGGGCGCATGGCGCATGCCATTGAAACAAAAATGTGGTTAAGCATTTAAAATGAAGTATATTGATTGCATCCCTACCAGTAATGGCATGGCATACAAACCAATACACAATGTGCTATAGCAGAAAAAAAGGTTTCCTGTGCCCTGTGACAGCCTATATGGTTTCACTCGCAACCTGATTGCAATGGCAACAGCCCTGCAGGCGTGCCCCAATGACAACTAAAACATATAGCAGGCCCCGAGGTATGGTGTCCCTTCACATTTGTTTGAATGGGGCCCAATTGCGCCTGCCTCTACAAGGAAATCCCCGAGGGGTAGCTTCTGCAGCCATAAACCTTAAAACCCTAACCCCACATATATACCTTCCCTCAAATGACCTGGACACATCCCTCCTCAGTAAATCCCCTCTCCCTACCTCCCTCGCATTTTGAAAAAGCAAACAACCCTCGCCCCCCTCACAATCTGCCCCTCTCACACTAATCACCTTCCCACTAAAAAACAACAAAATGGCAGTGAAAGCACGTCGCAATGGGGCTGGCCCCGCCAATCCCAGTGCGAATACAAAAAATGAAATGAATTTGCCGTCCCGTGACGACCCCCCCCCCCTTCCCCTCGCAACTTGACACTCTTTCGCTGCACTCAATAACCCCACCAATTGCTTGGCCATGGACCGATACTCAGATGACCTCACCCAGGCAGACTCACGTTCACCCGCCGAGCTGAGTAAGATGAGAAAACCCCCCATCAGCATGACCAGGAAAACAATGGGATATCTCCCGCCATACATGCGGGACACACACCCTTCCTCTCACAGCTTGACACTCTTTCGCTCCTCTGCACTCAGCACCCCCACCAGCTGCTTGGCCATTGACCGGTACTCAGCCGACCTCATCCAGGCAGGCTCACGCTCACCCGCCGAGCTGAGTACCCGAGCCGCATCGTGGTAACGCTTCAGGTTAGCCAACGCCTCCACCTACAACCACAGGCGGGGGGTTGTACAGTGCTCTGGAGGGTTTGCAGGGTCTCTGGTAGGGTTTTTCAGCGAGCAGTTTTAGCGCTTCAGGATTGCCTGGCCTCATCCTGTACCATGTGCTGGGGTGTATGTTTTCGCGGCATTGCAAGCACAACCAGACAGGCCGTTTCTCCTTATGTACATCCTTGCCCCCAACACATTATGCCTCTGTATATTGGTGCACACGGCGCAGGCATGCAGCTGGAAAGCCGGACGTGGAGGCCGTGCAAGGGGTTAATATCAGTGGTTGCGTAGGTGCGCAGAAGTACCCTTGCTTACCTGTCGCACACATGCTGTTGTGAACCCAGCAGGTGCCAGCTCAGCTGCCAGCTCAGCATCCTCCAGTGCCCCCTGTGCATCGCCCATGCCCAGCCATACCCCGGCTCGATTAGCCAGCAGCATGTGCCTGCAACAGGAATCGGAATGTCAGAAATACAGCCAGATCAGCCAAGACATGGTGCACCTAGCGGTACATGCATGTACTCTTGCACCTGCGCGCATAGTTGCTGCTCTCTTCCCCTGCGTACCTGCTGGCGGTTGCAGGTGCAGTGCCTGTGTGTGCAGTGCAACAGTATTTGTTTTTTATTAGTTTTCCCCTGACATGTATTCTCCCTTCCCTGCCCGCTGGCGGTTGCAGGTCAGGTGCCTGTGTGTGCATCTGGTGGTTTATAAATACTGCCTAATTAAAAGTTACTTTCCTTACTTTCAACTAATTAATTTCAAATACATTGTTTTCCTTACCTGCCCGCTGGCAGTCGCAGATCCAGTGCAGGGGTGTACATTGTTTATCTGATGCTTTTTTGACACTGTCTTATTACAGCTTATTTTTTTATTCAGTCATCTTTTTACCCATTTTCCCCCCAATTTTCCTCACCTGCCCGCTGGCGGTTGCAGATCCAGTGCCTGTGTGTACAGTGCAGCAGCTCTCGACAGCTGGTTGTCCCGTGCGGCAGCATTGCCAGCCAGGCGCAGCTGCAGGGGGGGAAGGGGACATTGCCGTTAACACAGAGTGAACCTGATCGATGACAAGTAGTGTATCACTATGGTATCCAACAGACCAACCACCCACCACCTCCGCCACCACCACCACCACCGTCGCCATCACCACCACCACCGGCGCCCCCACCGGCGCCACAGCCACCACCGCCGCCGCTGCCGCCACCAATTGCCCACCGCCCACATCGGTTGCTTTGCGCTCTGGGCTCACCTCGATGGTGCACAGCGCTTGAGAGAGGTATTCCTTGGGTGCCGAAATTGACCTAGAATTCAACAGCAGACCAACTAATGCCACCCGTACCACCACGCCACCCCCAACGACACCACCCCCACCCCCACTGCCGAACCCACCTCCGTCGCCTTGAGCAGCACCGGGCTGACATCGATGTTGCACAAGGTGCGCAGCGCCTGAGAGAACACCGCGGGCGTGCTCATGTAGCCCAGCTGGACCTCCAAGGGGAGCACAACCATGTTGGGGCCGCTGCCGCAATTGCCAAGGCACCCCACCTCCATCACCTGGACCTCAGGCAAACCCAGATCTTTGGCAAACTTGGCGATCTGGAGCAGGGGAAGAATTTAGGGTTAGGGGTTTAGGGTTTGAAATTGAGATACAGAGTGCAGGGCTTAATGGTAGGATCAGCGTAGACTGGTTTGCAGCCAAGCGAGAAGGTGGTGCTGGGGACTGGGTGGTGGGGGACACACTACACTTGACAAGGGTGCTGGGCGAAGGGTGTAGGGTATAGGGTTTTATGGACATGCAGCACAGGACATAAAGGCTAGCCTGCTTATACGTGTGGTCACATTGAGGTGCCCTAAATGGTACAGCACGCCATTCAGAGCAACAGGGAAGGATTTCCTGTAACAGACTTTTTTCTATGCTTTTGCAGTTTTGCCACAAAATGTGAACCAGGAGCCAAAGAGGCTTCCAACCAGGAACCACCACCGCCACAGCCCACCAACACCAACACTGCCACCAACACCAACACCAACCACCCACCCACTCCACAGTGTGTGAACAGGAGCCCAAGAGGCGTTCCAGGCTCGGACCACCCACACAGTATTTGCTGCAAAGCTCGACCAGGCGGTGCCTCTCCAGACCCTGCAACCCCTACCTGTTGCGATCCCTGGCGCTTGCAGGTTTTGTTGGTGCATATCCGGAACTCGTACGCCTGGTGGATCGAGCCTGTATCCATGCATATGGCGCTGGACGCACGGTTGGCAACACGTGGCCTTGCAGCCTTGATGGCGCCAAAGGGCCGGACCTGTGCGGCCCGGCTGGTGGTAACGGGAGCTTGCATTGAACAAAAACTACTTTGTTTGTAGATTTACTCCGTAAAAATAGAGGTGTGGGGCAGGGCCCTGTCACATGGCAGTGCGCCACCACAGAATGTGTGGTCCGGGCGAAGGATAAAACTGTGCTGTGAAACGTGCCAGAGGCAGACCAAGCTTACGCCAGCAGTTTTGGAGGTACAGCCCAAGAACAGCCTTTGTGGTAGCAAACAACTGCACACCATAGGAGTTGCTTGGCTTAAACTACAGCAACGCCGACACCACGGAATATTTTTGCCGCCAGCTCACCAAACCCTAACGAAGGGTTTGTTAAAACCCTAGCCTAAATAATTTTCAAACCGTTCGAGTTTGAAATTTTGGGCAGAAATTTTTAACTCGTTCCTCTAACTTATTGAATTCGGCAAAACGCCAGAGTATGTTCAATCCTCCGTATTTAGTTCGATCTCGAAACGTGGCGTGCACTGTGCAGCAGCTGGATGTTATATTTTGGTACCCGCATGCATGCACCCATGGCATGCTTGTGGCTGAATTCTGATAGGGGTGACCCCGAGACCACTCGCAATCTGACCTGCATGGAAATGACCCGTTCATAAATCAGTAATTCAGTACCAGGTAAGTGGCAAGGCACAAGTCACCCGTACGATGCACGTGACAGCAAGGACAGTGGAAGGCACCATTGCCCCCGTTACCGAGCCTTGTGACTATCTGTTTTTCTTTGTGCATTGTCTATGGCATATACTCTTACCGTCTCTGCACTGAGGCCATGATCATCCATGGTAGCTGTTCCAGGGGGGTTACCAGATGAAAACCCCCATGCCTTCCAAGATCGTACCCATTCTTGTCACTTGCAATTCTTCGTACACCCACAATGGTACCCTCGCCATGCAGGATCTCCTTACAGATTTTAGTAGCAGGGCCAGCTCAATCCGTGTAGCCAGGGCCTTGTATCTCGGGGGTAGCAGTTGAGCCCCACCGGTGGAGCTCGGTCCCTAAAGAGGGTACCTGGAGCTCGGTCTACTGAAGACAGCACACCAGACTTGCTAGAGCAAAATACACCTCCTAGAGCACACCAGACCACCTCCATCGCGCCAGCCCCAGTGCTACACTGACCGCTCGCCCCCGCCTGGCGCGCAATGCAAGCAGCTCAACCCCCACCGCTAGCCACCAGCCACAGCCACCATTACACCCACCACCAGCCACAGCCACAGCCCACCAGTCACCACACCCACAGGTCCCACCAGCCTGTTTCTCCAGGGTTTCCAAGGGCTTTGGGACCCACCCCCTCGCCCTCGCAACGAGGCGCCTCCACAGCAGTCGCCAGCTTTGCAGCCGTGCTGCGACGCACCCTCACCCTAGTCTTTGCATTACTCACCTTGATTCAGCTGGGCGACAGGGGAGGGGAGGGTGTTGGTTTCCTGCCAGGAGGTTTTTTCCAGACCAGCCCAGCGGCGCCAAAACCCTCCCCATCTAAAGCTCCCACCAGTCAGGTAATCCAAAACCATCTCCACCACCCATGCCGCTTGCATGCCACCTCCACATCCACCACAGCCACCACCACAGCCGATGTCGTGGCCACCTCAACGCACGCATCCCCTGCCGGGAGATTGGGGCGCAACCACATGCCACCGCTGCACCCAGGCAAACATCTCGTCCGCTCCACCCACTCACATGAACACCCCTTGCCTGCCCCACACGCACAGGCCATAGCACCCGCACATCCCCTCTCGTCCACCCTCGTGCATCCCCCTTTGCCTACTCCCCCCAAGCACATCCAAAACACCACACTATTGACGAGAAATCCTGCTGACACACACAGATACCCCTCCTCCCCTCCCACCCACCCACATGTCACCGCCCTTTCCTGCCCCCCACCCACAGGCCATGGCGCCAAGTCGCGGGGCCCCAGTGGCTGCCCTACCTCCCCGTTTCTCCTCCCGTGCCCCCCCTGGCTACGCGCATTTCGAGGATGCCCTCAGGGGCCTAAATGGGACCGGCGAAATGACGCGGGTGGAGCTCAGCAATTCCAGCGACACGGGCCTCAATGCCACCCTTGCAATTGTGCCCAACCCCTACCGGGTGGGGATGGGGTTGGATCCCAGCGGGGATGGTGCGCCCCCCTTGCTTGGGGTTGAAGGGGCGGAGAGGATGTACGAGGTAGGGGTGGAATGGCGACCAGGGGAGGGCATCGAGGACCCCAAATTCAGCTACCGAGCAGAAATCTTGGGTGCGCGGCCACCCCTGCATGCAGAGTGCGTCTATAAATGGTCGGTGTTTTTCCCACCCAACTGGCAGCCCACCACCGCCCCCTATCAGGACATGTTCACCATCATCTCCCAATGGAAATTCTTCCCAAGCAACATTGGGTACCATTTTGGGGGGCAGGGCAACTATTTGGTCCACCTCTTCCACGATTATGACCCCGCCACGGGCAACAGCGTCCCCACCCCGGGATTTGGCCACCTGGCATTTGGGTTTTATTTTTACGACCCCAGGGAGCCCACGCAACAGCTGTCCTACGCCTATCACAAGATCGTCCCGGATTTGGCCCCCCACATTGGAAAATGGCTGCATTTCCGTAAGGAGGTGAAATGGACATGGGGGCCCTCAGCCTACCTGCGATTCTACGTGAACGATGCCCTGGTGCTGGATTTGGCCCAGCCAAATGTGCACCCAAACGCCTCAAATGTTCGCCAGCCCTTTTTCTCGCACGGCATCTACAAGGGGTACGAGGGCGGGGGGTGGGGAAATGGGACGGATTTGGTGACGGCGAGGTCCCTGTGGGTGGGTGGGTACCGCATGTTCATCAAGGAGGGCCAGCTTTCCTAGGAGGTGGCTCAGCAGCCCCTCTTTTATTTTCAATTTCATTTCAGTGCATGCAAATTGCGAGGGTTGAACTTCTTAAACGTTTCCTGATGGACCATTGTCCACTCTGCTGCAACACAGCGCCATGCACTGCATATTATGGCATTGTCCGGACGTTTGCACACCTTGACTGTTGAAATGTGGCCCCCTTCCTGCACAAGGTCAAGGATAATAAGATAATAATAGGACTATAATTATCTTATTACCCTTGACAAGGTGGGGGAATAGTGATACCCGCAATGGCCAGGGGCCGGTGAAATTTACCTCAGCAGGAACAGTCATAGGCCCCCAAGGTCAAGGACGGGGAAATTTAGCATAAGCTGCTAGCAATTGACACGCTGTAGGATGCTCCTGTCACATGATGTAGAGGTTTACACTGTACTTGCGCATCAGCAGGTATGACACAACCCTAGCTAAGGGCTGGGCACTTCTCTAGCTTGTGCACAGGGGTGTAGACCATGTTTAGATAATATCTATATTATACCCCGGTGTACCCCAGCCTTTGCCCACTCCTGGTCCCTCTGCTCAGCCTGCCCACCCCCCACCACCACCCCGAATCATCGCTGATAGGCTGGGCTGGCATGGCGAGGGGTAACACCATCCCACGGCACTCGCCCCTGCTTTACCACTGCCAGCTCGCTCTTTGCTCCCCACGGTTCTTACACTGACAGACATTAATCGGGCGATGCTTAGGTGCTATGCCATTGTGACCCACGCCATGTTCCACGTTCCAGTTTGCATGCCCACTGGCATTCCCCCCAATGCTGTGCCATTGGTTGTAGCTGCTCATGCAGCAGGCGCACTTTAGCTGCACCATGAAACTGCCCTATCTGTGCTAACAGCTGAACACTCAAGGCTACCACTGGACTGAGCTTAGCACAAATATTGAGGTGCAGCCAGGAGGTCTTGGGATCACCTCCGGTAATGTATGCACAAAATTAAACACTGGAAGATTTTACCTTTTCTGGGTTTTGGGTTTGCAGCGTGGTACAGTAACTTAGCGAGATTTACGGAAAATTTACTGGGGAAGAGGGGATGACGAGGGGCCCATGCATACACCAACTGCAAGGTTGTGTCGAGGAGAGTGTGTGTACAGCGGTTCTAGCAACACTGAAACGTCGGGCTTACACTAGTGCTGCTGCGCAACTAACCTGGTGCCAGTGAAAGGGCTTCCACACCACCGATGCATATGAGCATGTAGTTTGGAACATATGCATGCATACGCGACGACCCAGCTGCACGCGTAGCAGTGTTGCAGCGTGGTACAGTGAATTGGCGAGGTTTACGGGAAACGTACTATGCAAGAGGGGGGATGACAAAAGGCCATGCATACACCAATTGCAAGGTTGTGTCGAGGAGGGTGTGTGTACAGCGGTTCTTCCAACACTGAAACATCGAGCATACACTCATGCTGCTGCGCAACCACACTGGTGCCAGTGAAAGGGCTTCCACACCACCGATGCATATGAGCATGTAGTTCGGAACATATGCATGCATACGCCACGACCCAGCTGCACGGGTAGCAGCGTGGTACAGTAAATGTGGCGGTTGGGAGGCGAACTGACAGGCAACGCTGCAGCCCAGCCCAAACCTCCAGCGTGGTGCAGTAAATTGGCGAAATTTACGGGAAACTTACTGTGCAAGTGGGGATGACGAAAAGCCATACTTACACCAATTGCAAGGTTGTGTCGAGGAGGGTGTGTGTACACCGGTGCTAACGTGACTGAAACGTCGGGCATACACCAGTGCTGCTGCCCAAATACACTGGTGCCAGTGAAAGGGCTTCCACGGCACCGATGCATATGAGCATGCAGTTTGGCACATATGCATGAATACACGACCCAGATTGTAATACTTTACACCCCTTGCTAAGCCTTCGCGCCCAAGTCGAGGACAACCATGTTAAGGGACTTTAGTTAAAGAGGTTGCCACGACAGGAGCAAAAACTCTACCCGGTGCTTCCCTCTCGAAGTGTTACTGGGTAACGTGAAGCGTCTTGCATAAGTGTTGACAACTTGTGTCTCAAGCTCTGGTTTTCTCACGAACCCCTCGTTGCTGTCTGATCACAACCGCAAGACTTTTGCTGTTTTCAGTAGCCTGAGGGCTTACATCAACTGGGTGTGACGGCCAACATGGGCATTTGTAGCATTGCTTGTGCGTATGCATGCATACGTAGTGACCGCACCCCAACGTAAACCTCCAACAGCGCGACTTATTCCACTAGACCATCAAGGTTGGCACATTAAATTACACTTGCATGCTGCATTGGCCACGCCTTGCAGCCCGTCCAACGTCTGTGGACAATAAGTGCAAGTGAAACCCTCGAGGGTATTTTTCCAGATTGACAGCAGGCACCCCACCAAGAGACCCATAGGGTACCCTTTCCCACACTTGCCGCCCCCTGCCCCACACAAAATGCACCCATGCCCACTCCAAGTTGCTTCCATATAGCCCTGGGGCAAAATTGGGTGGTATAGTGGCTTCCGCACACTAAGCGTCAGAGCCTACCCCATAGACGGCACGCCTCAAACAAGCTCGGCGCCCGCTCTCCCTGATTCCCAGTGGGGCCAATACGGTTGTGAAAACTGGATTTGAAAAATTGGACGTCAGAAGTGGTTCCCCTCGCGCAGCATGACAAAACCGGTTTCCGAACTGGATGCCCAACACCGGTCTAAAGGCCCCCACAAGTTTGATGCCACAATCGGTTCCCAAAAGGTCCCATTTCACAAGCGATGTCCGATATAGGATACTGGACTTTCCCGGTGTCCCTTCACACCGACGGATGTGGTACAGTAAACTTCAACAGCGCCCCTCACAAGTGTTGGTTAGGAGCAGAGGGTGCAGGGGCTGGCGGCTGCTGCGGTTGCAAGGTGGGGGCGGCGGTGGGGAGGGGCGCTAAGGTTGGTGCTGGAGGGGGTGCGGACGGTGCAGGGGTGGGGGCGGCTGCGGGGGCAGGGGAGGGTGTGAACGGTGGTACTTGGAAGGGGAGGTAATGTTGGTATGTCCAGATACTGGGTTCACATCCTTGCCAACTGTACAACAAAAAGTGGCTGCTTAATTCTGGCTTCAGAGCTCCGTCACAACAAAATGTGTCAGGTACAAAATAAACGATGGCGCATGCAGGGTAGCTTCTACTTGAAAATGTACTACATCTATCCCATCGCAGGGTCCGGGGCAGGACACTTCAGAACCCTAAGCCGTAGGTTGGACCCTATCCTACAGCAATGTGCCCCTCCCTCACCCGTGTGTGTTGCAGGGGCAGGTGCGGGGGCCGCCGGTGGAGCTGTGGGGGCAGGGGTGGGTGCGGCTGGTGGTGGGGTGGGTGCAGCGGCAGGTGGGGTGGGTGCTGCTGCCGCCGGGGGCTGAGGTGGGGAGGGGGCTGCGCATGGGAGGCGGCAGGGTGTCAGTGGGATGGGGAAGGGGGGTGTATATCGTATGTGGAAGGATGGGGGGGTGGAGCTTGCTCCCTGGAAACTTTAAACCATTATTTTTGCCTACTTCACCTCTTTCCTGTGCCATCCATTTGCACCCTGCACACGCGCCCATGCAGCAGGGCGAAACGAAACAAAACAAAACAAATGTTGAACACGTCAACAGACAGGTAGATGACAAGGTACACTATGCATAACGCAGAGGGGGGGAGGGGGGGATTGCACCTGTGGAGGGGGCAGCGGCTGTGGCCGGTTTGGGGGGGGCGGCGGCAGCAGGCAATGGAGTCGCCCTGGCTGTGCTTGGCTGCGGCTGTGGCTGTGGTGGTGCGGTAGGGGGTGGGGGGTGGGACAGCTCCGACTTTATGTACTGTTCATCGGGGCCGCGCACCGCGGGGGGTGGGGGGTGGGGTGCTGTGGGGGCCGAGGGGGCGGTGGGGGGTTCCGGCTTGATGGCCACGGCAGCCTGCAGTGGTGGGTGTGATGGTGGTGGGTGGTGGGTGTGTGGGTGGTGGGTCGTGGTTGGGCGTTTTGGATGTGGGTGGTGTATCTGTGGCTGTGGAGTGGTGTGTGTGGAGTGGGGTGTAGGTGCATGGGGAAAAAGCCACTCTGCAGAGTTGCATACCCTTAAGGGTTTAGGTCAGGATTCACATGTAGGGTGTTAGGTCAGGGTTAAGGGCCCAAGGGTTTCCGGTACGCACCTGCGCATGTGGTGCGCCCGCCTCCCTCCCGCCCGCCTGCGCCCCCCCTGCCGAATCCTCCAATGCCCTCCCCACATGCCTGCCCTCATCCTCTTCATCCGAGCCATAGTCATGGTCCTTGAGGGTGCGCTTGTCCTCGAATGCCTGCCCCCCGCCCCGAACATCCATCTCCTCTTCGTGCTCCACCTGGGTGTTGAGGTGTAGGGTTTAGGATCTAGGGTTCATTTACAAGTAGGGTTTAAGGTTCTTGGTTTCAATCCAAGTTTTAAGGTTCATGCTGCCCCAACCCGCACCAATAATTGCGCCAAAAATCACGCAGAAAACAGTGCAAACATTCTACCACCGGCGCCATGGGCACCTCTCCCCCCACCGCCCCCCACCTTTACATGCAGTGGAGGCGGGGGCACCACCATGTGTGCCGAGGGCGCCGCCCGCATCTCGCTCAGGTTCTTGAGCACCGTCATCTTGATCTCCTCGAGCCTGGCCTTGCTGTTTGCGTTCTTCATGTTGGACACCGCGATGCGCAGCTTGTGCGTGTCCATGTAGTAGTCGTACTCCTCCAGCGCAGGGTCTGGAAGCCTGGGAGAAAAGGGGGGGTTTGGGGTTTGTTAGGGTTTTTCCGGGGTGCAGCAGAGGTGGTGGTGCAATTTTTGGGGTTTCGAGGGTGTATTTTTGGTGCTGTTTGCGTTATTTTTGGCACCGGCATGCGTAGCTTGTGGGTGTCCATGCAGTAGTCGTACTTCTCAAGGGCAGGGTCGGGCAGCCTGGACAAAGGGTTTTCAAACAAGTGTCAGTTATTTTGAGACCGTGGTGGAGGATTTGGTGCCTATCCTAACGTTTTTTGGGCTGATTGTAAGGAAGCTGTTGAGGTATTCACCATACAATCTGTGGGGCTGTGGCCTGCTCAAAAACAGATTGAAGTGCAAGAGACCTTGCCGTAGACCAAGCAGCACTGGGGTATTAAACTTAGGGTTTTGGCTGGGCCACTCACTGGTCCGGCAAGTCGATGCCCAGCACCCTCCCCGTCTCAAAACACAATGGTGTGCCCCCCTTTAGGGTTTAGGGTTTTAGGGTCTTGGCGCGCACAGGGCTTCATGGGGTCGGGGGGGTTCCGCACAGCACCAGCAGCAAAGGGGTTTAGGTTTTAGGGTTTTGCCCACTCACTGGTCCGGCAGGTCGATGCCCAGCACCCTCCCCGTCTCGTAGCACCAGCACCGCGCCACGTTGCGCATGGTGTAGCCCCCGCCCCCCAGCAGCATCATGGGAACCTTGAACTTTGCAAGGAACTCAATGCAGTTGCTGTGGCCCTGCGGCGACGACGAAAATGGAGGGTTCAGTGTGGAGTTGAGAAAGCAGGCCTCATAACATGCCTGCTGTACCCAACGTGTAGAAATCAGGACTCTTGCGCCATGCATGTTGTGCCAGCACATGATTTACCAGCATCCTTTCCCGCCCCGCTAATGTATTTTACCCCATGACACCTGTCGCTGCGCGCACCACTGCTCCACACCCACCACCACCACCACCACCACCACCACCACCGCCACGACAGGCTGAAGCAGCCCAGCGTATCCTATCACAGAAAATCCCTCCAGACGCCCACCCACCCACCCACCCACCCACCCACCAC
>JAULBX010029489.1:0-21886 GCA_032358255.1 Heterotrichella gracilis
AACACCCCCATGCACCACCCTCAAACCCACCAGTGGTGCCTGGGGGGATGGTGATGAGCTGGCTCAGGTTGAACCCTCAACCCTAAACAACCCCATGCACCACCTTCAAACCCACCAGTGGTGCCTGGGGGGATGGTGATGAGCTGGCTCAGGTTGAAGCTGCCCAGCTGGCCCACCAGGGAGTCCAGGAAGCCTGCTCGGTTGTCACCCACCGAGGTGAGTGCAGCGAGGATCTTGGCCACATCGCCTTGCAGGAAGCCGCCGATGATGTCCTGGTGGTGTGGAGGTGGGGTGGTGAGGGGTGGTGGCGATGCGTAGATGATGGCGGGGGTGGGACGGAACAAGCCAGGTGAAGTGCACCGAGTGTTTTGCTCCTGGCCTGGTAGCTAGAAAATAAGTTTATTTACTTTCTATCTTTGATGTCTTGACCTCGGCCATGTCAACTGGGGAATCCAGTACCATTTTTTAGGGTTTTTGTGATTAGGGTTTTGGGGAAGCGCACCTGGATGTTCTGCTTCTGACCAGACAGGAAGTCCCTCATCTCAGCCAGATCAGTTGAGTTGAAGTCAAGGGATTCCAGCTCAGCCAAAAACTCGTCATACTCGGTGCCGTTGAGGGAGGCCAGCATGTCCCCGATGGCATACTCGAGGTCCAGGGAGGACACGTTAAAGTTGGACAGGCTGGCGATGAGCGAGTCGATGTAGGGCTGCAGCTCGGAGGCGTTCCAGGAGTTGAGGAACTGGCTAAGCTCGGGGCCTACGCGGGTGGGGAGTGGGGGGTGGGGGTTGGGGGTTTTGGCCCTGAGCAGCAAAGGGAACTTTGAAGGGTAGGCCACTCACTGTCCCAAATTGTCAAGGTGTAGTTGAGGGCGCCAGTGTCTAGGGTTTAGGGTTTGAGGGGCAGGCCACTCACTGTCCCAGTTGGTCAAGGTGTAGTTGAGGGCGCCAGAGTTTCCTGTGAGCGCGCTGAGGAGGCCGCCCAGGTCAGTCCCGTTGCTGATGATGCTCAGGGCCTGCTGCCAGGCGGGGCTGTCAGATAGCTTGGTGCTGATTTGGCCCAACAGCGATGTGGCGTCAGCCAGGTTGGTGGGAGCAGTGCCCTGTAGAGGATATCAGTGGGTTGTAAGGATACTAGATTAAAAATTTGGGTACCATTGATTAAGGCTGCCAACTAGGAGCTTGAGCAGTAGTCACAAGACCCTGCCAGGAGCCAGGGTAGTGTTCTGCGATTGACGTGGGTACACCAAGTTGGTGGGAGCCCTGCCCTGTAGATGCTGCAAGTTTTGAAGAAAAAGGTGAGATGTGGCAGTTGGTAGGGGCCTCAGTAGGAGCCTGAGCAGTGGCTACGACGCCCGCTGGTGGTTTGTGACTGACTGTGGGTACGTTAGTGTGTACGTCAGTGTACGTTATGGTACGTAAGTGTACGTTAGGGTACGTTAGTGGGTACGTTAGTGTGCACAGACAATTGTGGCCACCAATCAACAAGGGACCCACGAACTCATATATGTTGCCCAGCTGCAACGGCACAGTCGGGTACAGGGTCCAGGTTGTGACGTACGTTACCGATGGCGTTGATCTCGCTGCCGAGCTGGTCCAAGCTGGGCCCCAGAGCTCCCAACTGGGCGGCCTGCGTGTTCGCGTAGGCGGCATAGTCTGCATGTAGAAACACGAAGTCAGGCTAGTTCTTATAGAGGGTCAACACGGCCTCCCTGTCTACGGTGGAGAACCACCAGGGAAATAGAGTTGCTACCGCGTACGCTAGCTCGGAAATCTAGGCAGTTAACTGGGCAGTTGCCATGCCAGCTATGCCAGCAGAGCAGCCGTATTTTGTCGACGGAGTTGGACGCTGGACCCAGCGAAACCTGAACACCTCCATACAACCAAACCCCGGATAGGCCTGAACGAATACAGACCCTTCCTTCTTTCTGTTCGGTTGCCGATTTTGCCACCAGGGACATTGCCGTGATGGTAGATATGCGGCCAGACGCAATTACTCATTGCCTCCCACGTTTTTGAACTGGCCGATGTTCCATGTAAGTTTGCTGCGTTTAGCTGGTTGCAGACATTAGACCCGCATCTTCCCCCGATTGTCTCAGGTGGCCCTACCTGTTGGTGTGTATTGACGCAAGCTCCGAGCATCGGCGCCCAGCTGTAGTGCCAGGAGGGCGATTAGGCAAAGTGCCGAGGCCTTGAAGACCGATCTCATCGAGGATCCTGGCAGTGAACTCCCACAACGAGGACAGCCCACCTGGGTAGACTTGCAGTGCTTTTGAGTGTGAGGTTTGTTTGAAGTCTGTCGACAACTTTTGCATGCATGCACGATGTACGCGCCGGGGACTGGGGACTCGACGTCGATCGGTATTTTTAAAAAACAAATGGCCCTTAGGGTTCAATCGTCGCACATGCCATTGTCAAGTACTGTTGACATGCGCTTGTCAGCTCCGGCTGTCAACGTTAACGCTGTGCAACCGGATCCACTACTAGTGGCACTAGTGCACTTGTGGAGTGGCCACTGTGGCAGCTGCCACTAGTGCACATGACATGCACATTGTGCAGTTACGAAGTGCGCACTGCTAGGGCATGGCAGCTTGGTCCCAGACTGGGTGTGGTACACTGTTACAGTCAAACTTTGCAGAGGCTAGATTAGATCAGAATCCAGACTCAGCCTGGTGCCTTGTGAAGGCCTTGATTCACCTCAAATATTGCAGCCTGACAGTGGCTATATAGCTTCAAGTTGAACGACATAGTGGCATGCATGAAATAAAAAATCGAGTGACGTTTTGCGCGCCCCTTATCCAGGGGCATATTATGCGGTCTTCATCCTTCAGTGACCAAACGATGCAATAGCATGAAAACTTCATATTCAAAATAAAACCACCATCTGGCCCCGGCCACGCTTTGAAAAAGCCTCGTCTGGGTAGTACCAACGTGACGTGCAAAGGATGGGGGGGGATGCGGCGCTAAAACACCCCAACTTCACCCTCCAGGCTCCTCAAAAAGGCTGAAATGTGGGTTAACACATGCAGCAGTGCAAAGGCTTGGCGCACCATGAACAGCTGGGCAGTTCCACAGAGAGTGCAAACCCTCAACCCTAAACAGTTGCACTAGGGGGAAGAGGGAAAAAGCTGCGCACCCAGCCGCATGCATACTGGCAGCAGAGACCAATGCCAGGGTCCAAAAAACATAGACAGGGTACAACAGCTTTGCCGGCACGGAAAAGGGCAAACGGGCGACAGCATAAACACCGCACCCGCAGCTGATAATAAAGGCAAATGATTCGTTCCACAGTGCCGCAATCTACAAGGGAGGGGAGCCACAAAAGGGGGAGGGGGAGAGCGCAACCGGGGTCAGCACCATCCTCATCCCACCCAGCGCCTATAAATGCCTCCCACGCGTGCCTACCAGGTGGCAGCGCCTACACTAGCGCCCCAGAGACGCGCACAACGCCTGCTCGCCTCCCAGGGATCTGCCCTCTTATTATTTCATTTTTTTCAACATCAAGTTGGCGCCTACTTGCCTCCCAGGGACCCGAGCAGTGGCAGCAGCTTTGGGATTGTGGCTGCGTCCAGCTTTGGCAGCACCAGGGGGGTGATGGAGGCCACATCGATGCCGCCCACCCCTCCGGGGATGGATGTGATTGCGGTCACAATCTGGTTGGCCACAGTCGAGTCCGCTGGGGGCACCTTGGCAAAGGCATTGAGGAAGCCTGCACAGGGGGGTACAAATGATGTCAATATAAGGATGAAACTAGTTGGTGATTACTTCTCTTTCTATTGGCAAAGCAGCGACAAAGCGTTCAAAAATTTACTCCTATTTTACGATATGATCAAGGTCAATAGATTCAAGGTGTAAATATTAATCATCTTTTCTTGTCCTTCCAACTTCCAATCTTGCCCTGACAAACCACCGTGTCTACGCTGGCAAGTTTGTTCAACTCGCCCACTGGGGTCACACAGCCTCCACATGTCCCCTTCATTACACTTTCACAAAAACCTTCATCCCTCACACAGCCTTACCTGCAAAGAGCGACGCCAGCTGGTCGTTGGTGAGTGTGATATCCTTGGACAGCGCCTGGATGGCGCTGCCCAGCTGAGCCTCGGTGAGGGCGCCCGACTTGACGTTCTTGAGCAGCGCGTTGAACATGTCACCCCCCAGCTTGGCGAGATCGGTGGTGGGGCCGGCTGCGGCGATTGAGGCGATGATGGCCTGGACATCGGCTGCGCGGGGTGGGCGGGTGGGTGGTGAGGTGGTGCGCCAGTGGTGGAATGGGCGGGTATAAGGTGGTGGGCATGGGGATGTGGTGGGGGTGCATACAGCTGGCAGCGCTTTCAAAAGTGCTGGTGTGGCCTTCAATGTTGTTGCATTTGGCGATGCGCTGCGCGGTGGGCTGGCATGGGCCCCGTGCAGTACCCCCGCCCACTTGTGCACATACAGGGCCTGAGCAATAGCGGAGCGGCAAAGGGATGGGGCACATGCTTGGCAAAGCTTCAAGGCGGTGGGCGCAGGTTCAGATCCGATAACACGTCCCCAAACCCTACCTGGCAGCTTGACGGCCGCGGCGGGGCCTGGTGCGGGTGAGGCCATTGGCATGGGTGAGGCCATTGGCATGGGTGAAGCCATGGGCATGGGTGAGGCCATTGGTGCGGCCCCGGGGGCCCTTGCTCCAGTGCCTGCGCACACCTCTGAGAGGGTGTTGTCCCAGATGTCGGCGAAGGTGCCCCCCAGGAGGGACTTGAAGGTGGTCTCCGCGGCGCTGCAGGCGGCTCCAGTCAGGGCGCCGATGTCTGCAAGGGGGGAAAGGGGGAGGGGGGTCAGGTGGTGATGGGGTGCAAGGGGTGCTTCGCTCGTGGTGTGGTGGCTCCACAGTTACCCATGCAACATGCTCATACCCACCGGGTGTCCAGTAGTCGATAGGAATTTTCATGCAAGCCCTATAAGACCCCTGTCTTTACCAAAATCCACATACCCCGCACACCCCAGCACAGGTAAAAGAAACAACCCAAGACTGGCCGCACAGCGCCACTCCCAACCCCACTACCCTCAAACGCACCCATTCCTGCGCCAGTGGTGGCATTGCCGACATTGTCAAAGATGCCCGCGGGAATGGTGATGAGCTGGCTCAGGTTGAAGCTGCCCAGCTGGCCCACCAGGGAGTCCAGGAATCCTGCCCCGTTGTCGCCCACTGAGGTGAGTGCGGCAACGATCTTGGCCACGTCGCCTTGCAGGAAGCCGCCGATGATGTCCTGGAGGTGGGGTAAAGGGCCGGAAGGGTGAGGGTGGTGCTGGTGTGTGGGTGGTGGCGGGGAGGGGGCGAGATGGGACACACCAGGTGACGCGCACCACCCACCAGAGGTGGTTCCAGCACTGCTTGGGTATCACGTTTAGGGTTTAGAGGAAGCACACGGGGTTGATTTGCTTCTGGCCAGGCCAGGCAGCCAGTCTCTGATATCAGCCACGCCTGAGGACTTCAACGCCACCTTTCTCTAAGGTTTTGTTACTTATAGGGTTTCATGGTTAGGGTTTCCAAATGCACACCTGGATGTTCTGCTTCTGGCCAGACAGGAAATCCCTGATCTCAGCCAGGTCGGTAGAGTTGAAGTCCAGCGACTCGAGCTCGGCCAGAAAATCATCGTACTCGGTGCCGTTGAGGTTGGCCAGCATGTCCCCGATGGCATACTCGAGGTCCAGGGAGGACACGTTGAAGTTGGACAGGCTGGCGATGAGCGAGTCGATGTAGGGCTGCAGCTCAGAGGCGTTCCAGGAGTTGATGAACTGGCTGAGCTGAGGGCCTGCGCGAGTGGGTGGTGGGTTGCGGGTGAGGTGTGGTGGGGGTTGTGGCATGGGGAGGGAGGAGGAAGGTGGGTGTTGCTGGTGCAGCGGTCACCATTTTGAAGTCAGCTTTGTGCCTGCAGTCCTCGAAAGGTAAAATCCCCACTGCTACGTGTTAAAGCACTTTACAAGGCAAGAAACGCCTTTTTGTGCCCAGAACAGCGCCCAGAGTAGCTTTCAAAAGTGTGAAGGGCAGGGCACTCACTGTCCCAGTTGGTCAAGGTGTAGTTGAGGACGCCAGTGTTTCCAGTGAGGGCGCTGATGAAGCTGCCCAGGTCAGTCCCGTTGCTGATGATGCTCAGGGCCTGCTGCCAGGCGGGGCTGTCAGATAGCTTGGTGCTGATTTGGTCCAACAGCGCGGTGGCCTCAGCCAGGTTGGTGGGAGCAGTGCCCTGCAGAGGATATCAGTGGGTTGTAAGGATGCTAGATTTCAAAATGGGTATCCATTACAAAAGGCTGCCAACTAGGAGCTTGAGCAGTGGTCAAAAGACCCTGCCAAGGCGACCCACTGTTGGTTTGCTACTGACCGTGGGTACACCAGTGTTGAAAAGCAACATCCATGGCCACCATCAAGCAACAATAACTGCAGTTGACCAGCAGCAAGGACCAACCAGTACAGGGTTTGAGACGTACGTTACCAATGGCGTCGATCTCGCTGCCGAGCTGGTCCAAGCTTGGCCCCAGAGCTCCCAACTGGGTGGCCTGCGTGTTCGCGTACGCAGCATAGTCTGCACGAAGGAACACCAGGTCAGGCTAGGTCTTACAACCAGGGTCAAACAAGGTATCCGCAATAAGGTGGAGACCTCCAAGCCAAGAGAGTACTTACTGCAGTAGCAACTTGGGAAACAAGGCAGTTCACTAGGCAGTTGCCAGCAGGGCACCGTAGTTTACGAATGGCACTGGGTTGGACGCTGGACAGCGAAAACTGTGTACAGCGAAAACTGTACACCTTTATACAAACAAACAGGGATATGGATAAACAAAGACAGACCAGTGCCCCTTCTTTCAGCTGCCGATGGGTGAGCCACTCGGGACACTGCCCTTGGTAGATATGCGCCAGCTGCAATTACTCATTGCCTCCCACGCATTTGAACAGTTCCAGGTAGGTATAGTTGAGTCTGCCTTGGTGGCAGACAATAGAGCCGCATCTTGCCCCCCGATTGTCTCAGCTGGCCCTACCTGTTGGTGTGTATTGACGCAAGCTCCGAGCATCAGCGCCCAGCTGTACAGCCAGCAGTGCGATGAGACAAAGTGCCGAGGCCTTGAAGATGGTCCTCATCCTGGCAGTGAACTCCCACACCAACGGAGGGATTGGCAAAAAAAATAGTCTTTGACTGCAGATGAGCTGCAAAAGCCCGTCAAACGAGGAAAAAGAGCGGGCGGACAGCTGTTGTGCGATCTACTCGGAAGCTGTTGATGGCGCTGCTGTTGCCGATCAAAACGAACACTGGCGGCGGCGGAGTAACAACGTTCCCAGCACGAAAGGGACGAAGACCAAGTACAGGAAAAAGGGTTTGTGGCTGTGCTTATGTATCAGTCGGTATCAGGCGATAAGTTCAAAGTTCCAGAACTGAGCAGGTGCGCGCGGGTGTAGCTGCCGGGGATAGCCCAGAGGACGCCACCTGTTATCACAGTGATATTGAATAAAATTTTCCTGCCAGTTGGCCATTCGAGCAAATCCCCAGCAGCTGGAAATTGCCAATATTTTTAAAGGGATAAAAAAGGTTGGAAAAATACACCAAATATAATACAATTTCAATCAATTGGGCGTTTCACTGTTGCAGCAGCACAGGAGATCCAAGCCACGTTAGTGTGCAATACAATACAACATGGCCCTAGGGCATTGAATACCGGTCACGAGTCCCACAAGCGGCATGGCGTGCTGCATGGGCTGGTCAACTCTACAGCCGTGCCTTCAATTGTCCGCTAAAGAAAGCAAGAGCGCTAGAAGCCCCAAAGATCTGCACAGGCATAGGCCAGCACAGCTTGCAGCTCCACATCCACAAAACTCTGCGCAAAACACTCCGGCAGCAATCCCTGGGACCCTATCTCCCACTTCCCTTTGCCCCCTTGACGCTCATCCCTACTTCCGGCAAGTCACTGCTGCTTGAGTGGGTGACAACTACTCCTGTATCTCCCCAGGCAGCAGGTCACAGGCCCCGCAGGGTGTTGGTGGTACACTGCAGCAGCTGTCTTGCTCTCAACCACTCACGCCATACTCCACTGCATGCTCGCCACCACTCTCCACTTCAGAATTTCCCGATGGCTCACCACTCTCACGCGATCAACGCCCAGGAAACACGCCCAAGCTGGTCCAGCAAGCGGCGGCAGGTGGCCTTCCCCCTCCCCCCATTATTCCCAAAACCCCAGGAGGAAAAGCACCTCCCCACTCAGGGAAGCGCCACCAAACCACACGCCTGCGGGCGCCTGCGCTAGCTCTTGTCTGTGATCCGCCCCAGCACAGCCTTGATGGGACGCATGTCCAGGGAGACAAGCTTGACCAGGTGGCGGCCTGAGGGCGAGGGGTACATGGTGTCCGGCGGATCGTCTCGCCGGTTGTCGCAGGCCGCGGGCGGGCCCTCCTGGCCATCCTCAAGCGTCGCCGTCGTCGTCTCTGATGGCGAGGGCAGTGTCACTCCCACTGCCTGCTCGGAGTCTGCTGACATGGGGGGGAGTAGGGTTTGTGTAGGGTTTGGGAGGGTCTTTGGAAAGGGTTTTGTGTGTTGTTTATACATGCCGGCTGCAGCAGTGGTCCAAGTGTGATGGTAAGGTGGGGTGGACTTTATGGAGAGATTTAAGGGGTTGTGCAACTTCCCATGTATGCAAGCAATAATGTTAAATTGAAGTACCTGGATACCTGTATAGCCTTGATGGGAAGAGGCCGATGAGGACCACCTGCAGTGCGCCAAAGCCCGCCCCAATCCCGTTGGGCACCCACACAAAGGGGTCCCCGTTGGCCTGGAGGGGCAAGGGAGAGAGGGTTGGGAGAGGTAATTGCAGGCGGTGGGAGTGTTCCTGCCGCGACATGCTAGGGACATAACAGGTTTTTTACTAACATGCCCCCTCCTGGCACCTTTGTCCTATCCTACTGCTAATACACACCCCATGAGAGGTGTGTTGGTGCCATGCGCACCGCCAGATCAGCAAAAACATGCTGCATGCCATGCCATGCCAATGCACCCCCTCCCCCCAAGCCAGGTACAGGAGGTACTAAAACACTCGTGCGATCAGTCCCTTGCTTTCTCCTGTGCCTTTAAACAAGCCCTGCGATGGGATCAGCGCCGTGCAATCCCCAGGTCAGCCAATGCACCTGCTGGGCCCGCACACCCCACTGCCACTGCACCCCATGCCCCCCCCACCTCCCCCACCACGCGTACCAGCCCGTAGATGAACCACATGGAGCCATTGACAATGGACATCACGGCCAGCGGCCAGTACAGCGACGAGGAGTTCCTTGCCTTGACCACCTCGTACATGGTGGACAGGGGCGCAGCGTAGTAGATGAGCAGGATGCCATTGGTAGTGAAGCCCCTGAAATGGATAAGTGGGGTCAGGTGAGATTCAATTCCTAAAAGGTCTTTTCTCTGGACCAGCATTGGCGTTCATGTGAATACAGCTCCTGGCTTTCTGAGTCACAGGATGGATGGGTGCGTGCGGACGATGGCTCGTGGCAATGACATGTATGTGATCGCAGCTGGTGTGTGAATTGCAATGCGTAAGTGGCATGAAGGCCATGAATGCAGGCACTGGACAGCAGAGAACCACAAAGCGCTGATTGCGCCAACTCAGAGACAGGCTGTCATGCGCTTGAAGCTGGGTAAAAGCAGGGGGTGTGCAACTCACGATAAGTAGAGTCGGTATGAGCAATTTCAGGACAGAGGTGAGTGGCGCATGCTTGGGCAAGGCTGCTAACTGGCTGTATTGCTGGAACTGACTGACTCACCACATTAGCTTTATTTGGTCGTGCGCCATGTCTCCCATGACAGTCACCACGCCCAGTGTTGTGATGACTGCCATAAAGAACAACACTATGTAGTTGAGCCTGTCTCGTACCTGCGTGAGACACAGCATACACCCACTTTCACTGATGAACGCCTCTGTCTCCTCAGCTGTCAGATTGTCTACACCGCTGTGAGGCTGACTGGGTGCTGGTCATGCAACTTGGTTGCTCAGGAAGAATTGCTGTCAAAGGTAATTGCTATAATAGTGACTGCTAGCAGCATGGCTTACCTTTGCGTCAGCATACCCAGCCACACAAATTGTGAAATAGATGCCTATCAGCAGGCCTATCTGGTTTGGGACAAAGATGAACAGGTCTTCGGTGACGAAACTGTAAACTATCCATCCTACGCAGTTCGCGACAGTCATAGGATATGGAAATGGGTTCACATCCTGCACCAGAGGCCAAACTTTGTGTCAAGAAAGCAAAGGGATGTGAAATGGAAAAGGCATGTGAAATTGGCTACTAGGCTGCAGGCACCGAAACAAGGGAGCAGCGGTATGTTATCATTTTTATAAAGCCGCGAAGGTGTTTGGAGTAGACAGACTCACCCCAATATGGCCAGCCTTGCGTATCTTTTTTACAGCATTGTAGGGAGACGCAAACATCAGCACTCCGAAGATGCATCCTATGCTGGGTGCCACAATTTTGTTCAGAATATGCTTTGTGTCCGACATCCTGCCTATCTCTCACCCGCAACCTTATAATGCCAGTGCAGCTAGCCTAACATATTTACAGGTGGTATTCAAGGTGGGCACAAGTGCACTCCAAGCTGTAGTGTACAAGAACAACGAAGCAAATGGAGCAGCTACGCAACTGCCTACACGCGTTTCACAACGTGTTGCAACTTCTGGAACAAGTGTGGCATAGAATTACCGTTTACCACCAAATTGCCTTGTTATGCTCGTCCATGATGCATGCACTTCAAGGGGGTAAACGGAGAGGGTCGAAAGTGGGGAGGTTTATTAAAAGCTAAATACCACAAAATACCGCTGATTTATTATTGTGAGGGCACTGACTGTTTATTATGTGGCTACGCACTGCTGCATAAAGCCTTTTCGCTGAATGTGGTACATACGGGCCACAGCTGCAAGCCTAAAGTGAGCCACTGGGCCATCTTGGGTTTTAAAATAGTAAAATGGCATGGCAGTGTCAAATGGGTTGCAGTTGCCAGCACACGTTGCAACAGTGCAAAGTTTCTGACTTAAAGAAACAGATAATCAAGGAGGAGATCTAGCATGCCTGGTGCAGCACCCAAAGCCCATAAATAGCCGATTGCGTCTTGCACCCCTTATGTTAGCTAGTACAGCTGCTAGCGGCAGCAGGTGAACCTTCAGCATTTGCGTCCACTCAGATTTGTGAAGCCTGTGGATGGTGCTGTGAAGCTTTTGCACCATGAATTTACAAGAGGCAGTGGAGCGCGTCCAGGCCGGCACTGACCTTGACCGGATGGCCATCTTTGCTGAGCTGAACAAGTACGGGTTCCCTCGCACAGCACCAGCTGACAAAGCCTTTCAGAAGCTGAACGTCGGGCAGTTGTCTCTCAACGCCATGAGGAAGGCCTTGGTCAGGGCAGCCATCGACAAGCAGAGGGTAAGCACTGCAGTGTGAAGCAGCAGGTAGCGCCAAAGTTGGGTGTGCAAACCCTTGCAGAGCAAGTAACCACATAGTTTTCCTATTGGGGCTACTGTCTCGCAGCAGGTTCTGCACATCTGCGCACTGCGTATACAATTTAGCCCTCTATAGCTACATGCTACCACACCCCTCTTTGGCCCTTGCTTGAAGACCACTCTGCACTTTGCAGCCGCGGAGCTCAAAAGAGACGCTTTGCACGTCCCCAAGCCGCAGGCCCAATGGCCCCAATGGTTTTCCTGGGGTCTGACAGGTAGGCTTGTTTGATGTGACCTGCCCTGCACGAGAGGGTTGTCTCCTTGACCAACCTGGCACATTTTCTGATACGCCTTTTCCAACCCGCCTTACGCCCCTTGGAACAAATGAAACGCCGTGGGTGCTGGTGTGCCAGGTTAGTCATCGCACGCACACGAAGCCCAGCTGTCTGATACTGACCCTGTTGTTTACAGGCAGCACAGGGGCTGCTGAGGACGAATCAGCTGTGGACAAGAAGAAGGCGACGTGACCGGTTATCATTTGCAGGCGTACTGCTGACCTACGTGGTAGCCAACAGGCTGGAGGATGTCCCACTGCAGATGCAGCTCTCAATGTGGGTGCTGAGCAGTATGGCAGGGGTGTTGCTCTGCTGTGATTCACTTCAGAAGTGATTCACTTCAGAAGTGATTCACTTCAGAAGTGATACCGAGACCGCTGCAAACTTGCATCTAAATGTGGCTCTGCAAGGTGCAGTGTTTGGACTGCACAGGGGTATGGACATACTCTAGGGCAAGGGCGTTTGAGCTGTATGACCTAGTGTGCCGCTGGTCACCCTAGTTACCCTACAAGTGTGGTGCTTGCAAACTTGCGCTTTCTGTCTGATTTAGGGTTTACGGTTTAGGTTATAGTGTAGGGTAGCTCAGTTGCGGATTCTTGAATTGAGGTCATAGCCGATTCAGGCAACAGCCAGGCAACGCAGTGTATGTGCCCTTCTTTCACCGCCGGTGTCTGTGGCAACATGAGGTGCAGAGTCCTATCATGCAATAGGACGCTGACACTGGATGCAGACCAGTGGTCATGGCCAAACATGCACGGCCGACTTCGCTTCCCAGCTTGTTAAGGCACTTTAGTGGGAATAGGTGCAAAGACTCGAGTTACTTTTGCAAGACCTGTTTCCTCTGGATGGGGTATGGCCGAAGTTTGTAGTTCGGGGAACTACAAAATTCGGCCATACCCCATCCAGAGGAATATTGCAAGGTTACTGAGATTGCAACGCAAGGATGCCATTCACTAGCTGCGCTATTAACCACGCGTTGTAGTGGATAAACCTGGTGAAAGTCTGTGGCAGTTGCGCGTTGCAGTACGGGAACAGTGCGAGATTTGGGGATCACTAGTGATGGGTTAACCCATCAAGTGATGGGTTAACCCAACGTTGTCGACAACAATGGCATATGCATGTGGTGGGCACACAGCGCGGATGCTGGGCAGGGAGGTTGCCGGCTCGATCCTGGGCTGCTTTCCAAGTGAAAGTCACTGCGCTGCAAGCATTGGCGCACACACCCTTGCGCTTAGGACTGACTGACGCCCACCGGCACTGGATACCTAGGCTGGCCAGCCTAGCGATAGGTATCCAGTGCCATGGCAGCAGCGAGTGCGGTCACGCGGCATCGAACCACGCGACTTGGGTACAATGGCCGTGTGTGAGTTGCTGCAAGTATTGTACGGCTGTGTGTCAGCGTGCTTCCACTCCCCTCAAAGTGCCCCGGTTGCGCACATGCATGCATGCATGTGTCCCAAAGAACTGCGCCGTTGTAAGTGCAGGTCCCTATACTCCAGAACGACAATGGCACTCCAATCAGGTGGACTTACGCCTGCAACAGTGTACTTGTGTGGTTGTCGGTCCTTAACAGAGGGCGTTTTTGCCTGTGAGTGACCTAAGTGACCCAGAGGTGGGCTCGGGCGCTGACTCGTAGTGGCCGTCCAGTTGGAACCTCATTGGCAGATAAAGAACGTGTTTGAACAAAACGTTTTAACAGTGCGTCGAAGGATACTATCGCACAACTTGTGAGGTGGATTAGCCTTGGCCTGGGGGGGAAGTGTAGGGTAAGCAAGGGTTGACCAACACCCTCCACAGTGTCACACTGAGTCAGTCTGGACTCTCAACCTCGGTCAACCTTTACCTGTACGCCTACAAAGCTGTCCCAGTCTCGGTGATCGTTGCACATATCACTACGCTTGTGATCTCGGCCTTTTGTATCGCTCTGGTATCAGTTTGGTCGCACTTCACACCTCAATCCACTCCTCCATGACGGCCAAACACGCCAGCACACAGCAGTGCCACCAGAGCGTGCCAACCCCCACCCAACGCCGCCACCGCCGCTCCGGCAACGCCGCCACCGCCGCCCACGTCATGCAGCGGTTGCAGTGGGCATGCTTGCTGGTGCTGGCGGGGGTGTCGCACCAGGCAGCGGCACTGACAGCGCTGTCTGACTGGCAGTCTGGCGTTATGACCTTCTATGGAGGCGCTCCGGACAACATGGATCCGTATCAACCTTCATACGGCACCAAGGAGGTGGGTCGAATGGCATTGATCTGGTAGAAAGGTGCACGGTACCGTGCACCGGTACCAGGAAACCGTGCTGCTCTAGAGATTTTGATTTCAAACCAGTTGCTCACGGTTTAACCTGCTGATCGCCGCTGCCGCTTACTAAACTTCTCAGTCGGCTGCCACACATTCGTTGTATTAGATGTGGGCGGCAGTTGCATACTGTGGCCCAGTTTACCTCTGGCGTAATGTGTTCAAGGCCTGTTCCATACGCACGAGCTTGCAGCAAACGTATACTGTGGTCCAGGAGAAGTTTACCTCTGTCATATGATTAATGTGCCCAAAACCTGTTTAACCTGTTCCCAGTGCACGAGCTTGCAGCATCCGGATGCCACCAATAGCGACAGTCGCTCTCCTGTGACCCTATAGGTATAGGGTTTTGCCACTGGTCGGACTGAACAGGGTATGCAACCCACCATCACTGATACCCCAACCCTCCCTTGCAGGGCGCATGTGGGTATGGTGTGCTCGACAAGTCCCAGTACCCCTACTGGAGCGTAGGGGCTATCTCAACCTCCAGCCAATTCTACTCCCTCCCACTCCATGGATGCGGGTAAGGACTGCTACCCTTAGGAGGGTTTTGTACACCACCGAAAGGAAGGGTACTACCCACCTAGCTAGGAAGGGTACTACTTAAATGGAAACAGTATCTAGATACATCTGGGGCAAGGGTGCAGTGCAGACCGAACACACCTTGTGCCATCACCAGTGGGTTGGCTGGTATTACTCGATTGCCACCATGGGCCACGGATGTCACTGCGCAGTGCGTTCTCCGGTTTGGTCAACACCCGTGCGTACACCAAGCACATGGATGCGCAAACTGCACCTTGCTGGTCTGCAGTGTGTTGTGAGTGGCACACCCCACAACGCACCCGGTGAACCCAGCTAGCCCCCCCGGTGGTGCACATCCTGGCCAAAACCTAACCCTACACACGCTGCATGGCGCCCCCGTGCCCCTCGCCGTCCCTTCTCAACCCAGCCGACCTCCATCCACCCCCGCAGGATGTGCATCCAAGTGGAGTGCGTGGACGACGGGCGCGGCTACTGCAACCAAGCCAACCCCTCTGCAGTGGTCATGATCACCGACTGCTGCCCAGAGTGCGAACCAGACCACATGGACCTCCAGGCGCTCACCTTCCAGAAGGTGCGTATAATATGTTACAATGTGTATCACAATATAGATGTAATACACCCTTCTTTAAGGTTGGCATGGCGTCCTGGTTCCCTGCTCTTGTCATATGGATTCGCTCAAATCCTAAACCCTAAACCGTTCCCTACCCAGCTTGGTCCCTAAATCGTAAAACCCTAAACCCGAACAGTTCCCTGCTCTGAAGACACAAGCTTGTCACATGGATTTGCATGGCTTACCAGCCCTTGCACAGCTGGGTTGCTTCTCTGCGCAACCTATCCAGGGCTGTGCATGGTCATGCCTTCACTTAGTTCCACCGCTTAGTGCCTTCACTTAGTACCACCACTTGGTACCAACTTTGTCTGGCATGTTGTTTGCACAGATGACTGGCTCGCATGGTTTATCCTGTGGCCAGTCACTGGGTGTGCACTCCACATGACCAAGACTAACGGTGATGTGTTAATCAGTTGACGAACCATGTTGTGCATCGCACTGAATAACCCTGATGACTGATGGACGGCTGACTGGCAACTGACTGACTCCTACTCACAAAAACATTACCTGAACAATAACAGACAGAATTTGCATATGTAATTATTGGACTTACTGACAAGTGACCGATGCAATGCGAACTGCCAGTTTGCCTGCCCTCCTCCCCTCCTCCCCTTTCCCCCCTCCTCCAGATCGCTGTCCCCAAGTTTGGCCGCGTGCCCATGCGCTACCGCCGGGTCAACTGCGAGCCAACCAGCAACCTGGAGGTGGACGTTGACAACAACGCAGGCCAAGGGGGGTGGATCCGCATGACCGTCCAGGTGAGGAGGGGGAGTGGGCTGGTGCACCGAGGGGTCGTGCCATAGAACGCTGCAGCTGTGGGTTGGACCTGTGGTTTGCTTGCTATTGCTCGTTTTAGCTTGGGGCTTGTTAAGCGGCTTGTTTCCTTGTTTGTTCTTGCCTGGCTTTGCCCTTTGTGGCACGTCAAGCACCTGGCACTCTAAACCCTAACACACCCTAAACCCTGAAGTGTTGTACTTCAGTTGCCGTAGCAATCTTGGCTATTCGTTTGCCTTCCTGCCATTTCTTATTTTTATATTTATTTCTTATTTTTTGCCTTCCCGCCATGCAGGAGGTGGGCGGCCGCGCCACCATCAGCCAGGTCCAGATCAAGGGGAGCAACAGCGCCTGGACCAGCATGACCAACGTGTGGGGAGCGGCGTGGGAGCTCACCTACATGCCTGCCACCCCTGTGGACCTGCGCATTGTGCTGGACAGCGGGGACGAGGTGACCGCCTATGGGGTGCTCACGTCGAATGGCGAAACGGGGGTGTTCCCCACCAACGTGCAGTTCTCCTTTGGCGGCTATTCAGACGTGCGGCTACTCCCCCTCTGAAACCCTAAACCCTAAGGCCCTAAGTTTCACCTGTCCTGGTGTGACGATGACAATGTTACTTGTATATGGTATTGGGCCTAGTGACAAAGAGTAACCGCAGTGACAATAAAAACACTGTATTATATGTGCACCTGGTTTCGTTTCCTGTTATGTAGACACTCAATTTATCTGCTGTGTTTATGTGCTCACGCTTGTCTTCCGAGATAGCAGAAACAGAACAGCATAATAATAGAATACAGAACAGAATAAAGATGTCTTCCAATGAATACATTCCCTGTGCGGGTCCATGTGCACACTGCCCGCAGCACCTGGTGCAAAACCCTAAACTCTAAACCCTAAATCACTCCCCGCAGCACTTGTGACAGCCCCTCCTTTATTGCGCAGGGCCCATACGTGACTGCCTTCAGCGGCCAGAATAGCGGTGCCTCTGGTTGCACCGACACCCCACCTAGTCCTGATTGGACATGCGCCCAGCAGGTGCGGACTTTATGGAATGCCACTGTTAGATAATGAAGGATTCCATGGAATACCATTGTAAGAATGATTTCCTTTTCGGCTGAATTGCGGGAATAATTTCATGTTAATATTGTGGATCAGTTTACTGCCATGAATAGGCCTTGTCACGGTATCTATAGTAAGGGCATGAATGAATGTAACAAACATTTGTCTGCAAGGGGGAAACTTGGTGTTTTGAACACTGACCATGTTGCACGACAAGATGCTAAGAAGCATTGATCCGTTGCGCCTGCAGGAAAGCTTTGGAAAGTGCGGAGTGGATTGGATGGTTCGCGGTGACAGCAACAACCCTAAGGGTTTCTGCGCCCAAACATGCAACAGGTGTTGAGGACTAGGCATATGTGTGGGGCTTTAGGGTTTAGGGTTCAGGTTGTTGAGGACTAGGCGTATACGTGTGGGGCTTCCTGGTAGTGGGTGATTCCAATTTGGTGGTCTAGTGCATTGAGACGTGGTTGCATTGGTAGTTAGCATCGTCTAGCTTACTTTCAAGTATTACCTTGTCTTTGTTTCGAAAACATTCGCGTTCAATTAGCATTTGGGGCGAGCCGGCACAATGGGGTGGGAGCATGCAGCAGTGCAATTCCTGGGCATCTGTGTTGTAGCGGACTAGATGCATTTGTTGGTAGCCACTGCTGGCAGCTCTGCAGCCGCAGCGCTTGGAGGCGGCGCTCCCGGCACCTCCAAGACAAAACCCCCAAAACATTCTGGGGTATTCTGAGAAGTCTGGGGCTTCTGGGGCTTCTAGCCTACGTGGGGCTTCTGGGATATCTGGGATATGACAGGTAGGCATTCTTGATACGACCTGCACGAGAGGGTTGTTCCATTGACCACCTGAAGCTACCCGCCACTGAAACCCTCAGCCCTACTGTTCGCAGGGGTGCACCAATTGGTACCTGGGCTCGCCAGACTACGGCGACCAACTTCTACACCGCAGCCATGTTAAGCTACTGCACTTTGAGTGGAGCGAAGTCGTTTTCGCCGGGGATCTTGGGATGGGCGTGCGGGAGGAGAGGGGCATGTTGACCCTGTGGGTACAGTAGATATCATGTATTTGGTTTATAGAAGACTATGTAGGTCGCCTACTTTGTCTTATACAAACCACTGTATGCGGTCTACACTATGTCATGTGATCAGGAAGGAGCAAACAGCTGGGTTGGCATGGCGCTTGGGCTGCCTGGGACAGGGCTGGTTATGTAGGGACTTGGGACGCAGCTCAGCTACCCAGTCAGCACTTGCCAGGGGCCATGGTGGGCCATTAATTAGCAAAATTCCCAGCTCTGCCTTGACCAGCTGCTATGAACCTGCGTATCAAGGCGGGGCTGGCAATTTTGCTCGTCTTTGGCCCACCATGGCCCTTGGCAAGTGCTGGCCGGGTAGGTGCATGGGCAGCAGGCGCAGGTGCCATGGGCGTTGCTGCTGCTGCACTATCGAGTGGCAGTGAGGCCCTTAGGCCGAGGCTGCTGCACTCTGTGGCGCTGCTGGTGCAGGCTGTGGGGCCAGGGTGAGGACAAGTGCTGGAGCTGCAGGCGCAGGTCCTGGGGCTGGATATGCAACAGGGTCGGCCCTTTTGAACCGTTGGATTTTGAATTCAAAGTTGAAACCAGCATCCAGCAGGCTTCCAACCACAACATAACACAGACACAAATGAATACTTTGTCTTTCCTGCCCAGGTTAGGATCCAAGAGGGAAGGTATGCTACGGAGTACCGCTGTCAATTCCTGATAAACATTGGGGAGATATCAGTGTGGACTTTGTAGGAGAATTGCCACTAACGATGCCTGGAAAGAACGATTGCCTCATGGTAGTTGTTGATAGACTGACTAAGATGGTGCATCTGATACCCACGTTGACTACGGCCTCTGCAACATGGGGTAGTCGATGTTGGTGTCGACCTGCGGGAGGAATGACAGACGATTCCAACAGGAAATGGAACCGCACATTGCCTTTGTAACAGAATAAGTAAACGGGGTGCATCTGGTACTGATACATGGGGTTCAATCCATGAGGCAATGTCCACCACCACCGAATTGGGGCACGCTGCATCCACAGAAAGTCACTCAGTCAGCTCCAGGCTCCAAGCATCGATGAAAAAGGATATTAAATAAAAAATGCAATATATTGTTTATATTCCTGGAGAAAGGACTGGCTAACCTCTCAGGCTCATTAGCCAGGTAGAAGGGGAACTTCTTCGCCTCTGGCGCATCCCCCCGGGGTGATGCTGGGGAGGAAGAGGGCCTCTTCCTCCCCAGCATCACCTGCACTCGCAGCCTTCGAGTCATAATCATATTATATTTTACAATTTTTCTACATGTATTCATCTCCAATGCGCCATACTGTTCCATGATTTGTCTTTTACCAAAGCTTAGAGCGCTGCTGGAGTGGTTTAGGGTTTAGGGTCCAGGGTTTAGGGTAGGTCAGGTACTGTGGGCTCAGCGTGGCTGTCCAATTGAAATTCCTGTAGCCACTTAACAACCGCTTATTTATAAGCACTTGACAGTCGGCATGCCATGCCATTGGCAGCTAGGCCAATGCGGTTGAACAAAACGTTGTTACAGTTGGTTGCAAGCTAGTATCGCTCAAATTTGTGTCACAGAGGTGGAGTGTATTGCTTGTCGCTTTAGCGTGAGCTTGGATGTCTAGGTAGCAAGGGTTGCCGCAGTTTGTGAATTGCAAAATACCTGGCATTGCTCATAACAGTACGTAAAGGTGTGATCACTAGCAAAGTAACCTAGTTACAGGGGGTTACATTGGTGCTATATGTTAGGAAACGTTGTGTGGGCGTCTGGCTGCTGCTCAGGATAAATTATTGGTGTTGTACGCAGGGAACTGTGAGTGACCTGTGACGTCATTGGTGGCATTGCTCAGGGACCTTGAAATGCGTGTATGCAGGAATGAATAGTATTTTTGGGAGCAGTTGGAAGTTTTGACAATACAATGTTTTTTGTGATCTTGTAGCAAGCTGCTTGTAATCCAATTGGCTCTACCGGTAGTACTACACAATGGACATAATTGGATATAATAGTGTTCCAGCGCACGTGGACATGCGCATGCTTCAGGGCAACCGTCGCAAATGGGGAGGACTTTATAAAAAGTTTTATTAATGGCCCATGCAATGGCGCACATAATGGCATTCAGTTAACATTGCAATCATAACAAAACCGTTGCTATTTTATCGCACTTGCAAAGCATCAATCGCCAATAATTGCAACCATGTTGTGTACTATCCGGCCATGCAATCAATTTGCCGCAATTGGCAATTGCACAGGCTCAGCCTCGGAGCGAGATTTTCTTCAAGCCTGAGGCTGAATGTGGTGCTACTATGCGGGCCACAGCTGGGAACCCATGCCAAGGGTGAGCCACCAGGCCACCGTGAATTTCAAAGTGGAATTTTAAAGCTTGTGCAAAGGGTTGCACAGTGGCAAAGGGTTGCTGTTGCCAACAGTGGTTACAACAGTGCAAAGCTTTTGACGTATAGAAGTGTCAAGGAGAAGATATTGCAGGCCCGGTGCACCTCAAAAGCGCAATAACTGGCTGCTTGCGTCTTGCATTAGTTTTGCACCCCTTGGTAAGTGGGCCGGCCAACCAAACGATGGTTTTAAAACCAAATTGAATTGCTTTAAACAGCGGCTGAAGCGAGCAATACATGCAAAAATAAACAATTGTGAAGGAAGAGGTTGTGCTGACAATGTCAGCGCAGAGAGCCTGAGCTTAATGGCCTGCACCCATGCTGTGCGGAAAAAGGGGTACACCAGGACCTGGGATGCACAGGAGGGGACAGAAAACATGTCCTTGAAAACACACATAATCCTCCCTTCCTGATATGTACGCTATTTCAGGGTAGCGCAGTGCGTGCGATGCAAAGGAGTGTTTGGCTGTGCAGCAAGGGTGCGCTCTTGGTACTGTATGTAGCAGATATGCCCTGTGGGACCTCCCTCCAACACCGGTCAAAGATGGGCAGAACATCCCTGGGAGAGCAGCGACCGGGTGCGCGATTTTCGTCAAAACCTTAAAACTTGAGAGCGGGTCCCCACCAGCTCGATCTCGAAAATGGCTGGGGGGACCAATGCCAAAAGGAAAAATCTGGCAGACGCAATCGGCACCGGGCAACCACCCGCCCCTTATTGGGGTACTTCACAAAAGCCTTTGGAACTCCGAGTCCTTTGACCGTGTTTTGCAGGGAAACCAAGAACGTATAGTGGCGCGGCAGCCCGCCGCGTAGTGCTGGAAGTTTTGAGCAAAGGCAAACGTGGCAGAGCAGTGTTGTCAAGACGTAGACAGGGAAGCTAGGTGCATAGCGCACAAAAAGGAAAACAGAGGAAGCTGTGCCAGGCGTTTTGTCTGGCAGGATTGGATTGGCGGAAAAAAGTGGTGGGGTGCCGCCAGGTGGGGCACGTGCGCGAGCCCACCGCCCGATTTTGCAACACAGTAACACGCCCCCCCTGCAAACGCAGGGGGGCGCCACTAGCAATGCAGTGGCCAACAAGATCAGTGCAGGAACACCTACACAAATACCCTAGAGAAGGAATGCCGCTGGGTCCCGAACCCCCCACCCCCAGACCCCCACCCCGCCCCCGCCCCACCGCGCACCCAGTAGAGTGCCGAGCCAGCACAGCACTTGTGCCGCCCGGCAACCCACCGCAGCACGTACAACATCACCCCCCTCCCCCCCCCACCCCACCCTGCCACTGCCCCCAAAACCCCCTGCAACCGCCACCTCCAGCCCCCCCAATACCCCCCCCTTGCTCAGCGGGTGGGCGCAATTACGAGGGAACCCCCACCAGAAACACCCCTCCCCCCCCCTCCTCGCACCCCC